>JAQFXM010000002.1:0-143988 GCA_034693345.1 Entomobrya multifasciata | reverse complement strand
CCGAGGGTGGAGTAAAGTTTAAGACGACGGGTTAAAATGGTTGCCATGCTAAATGCATTGCAACTTAACCTCACAGTTTAACCGATGGGTTAACTCAGGTTATTTTTAACCCGTTAAACCGTTTTAATCGCTTAAACCAGTTTAACCGATTTTGCTTGAGTAGACCCAATGTAAGGAGGAGTAGTAGTTTTTTTGTTAAAGGAAACATACAACATTTTTATGCATAATAAAAAGGTTGTGAAAGCAAAGCAGTTAATATGCTTCGAGGTATTTTTCCTCCTTCCTCGTAAACTAGATGATAAGTATGTATTTGTAAGCCCAAAATATACGTAAAAAAGTAAATAATGACGAAGCCCGGAGTTTCGTTAAGCTCTTGAATAAAATGAAGTATGAACTTAAATTCTTGTAATCACCAAAGGGGCTGGGAAGTGTTGAAGCAAAAAAATGCGATCTGATCTGATTAGCAAACTACTGCATTGTGTTAACTTTAAAAGTCTATTTATTTACCAAACAACATTCTATAGAATTGGTACGCTGTCCATGTTCATAGTTTCTCGAATGTACTGTAAGTACATGAATACCTGTAACCATATTTTCATAATTCAGTGGATTTGCTTGCAAATTTTTAATCCAAACTGTTATATAATAAAGGTTTATCAAAAATACTTTTGTCTGCCAAAATGTCATACATGCATTTATAATTTTAGCAATAAAGATTTCAGAAATGTAACATTTGCGTTATGTAAAATGTAGTGGCTTTAGCTTGTAGTCAACAAAAATACAAGTTCTTAATTCTCTATTATGTCCAATCGTTTAAATTCTTGTACAATCAAGTACCAGTTTTTTTTTGCATCGGATAAATGGAAACTTTGTATGCACCTTGTGGGTACATGCACTTCTAAAAGATGAACTAGAAAGATTAACCTTTACAACTATTACAAACATTTTTTGATACATATAATTTCAATAGATACCTGAGCTGAGCATAAACTTAAGATGTTACTGCACAGTTCCTACTTATCTCTGTACAGTTATGTAAATTATCCTTAAACATTTTTAAAAAGTGAAGTTGTCTGCTTTTCTTGCTAAGCTAAGCAATGAACATTGATGTCTGACAAATAAGCTGACTAACTCCACCACAAAAGCATTGCATGAGGAAGATCTACAAAACTCTTTGAATCACACTTCTCTTAGACAAGACATACATATTATCAAACCTCTGTAAAGTGCCTCTATTCTACATGCTCTCAGACCTGGCCCATTATAAAAAACTGACCAAATCGCTCCAGATTTGAATTATTAGACCTGTCAATTGGATAATGTTTATCTGTAATATGCACTAATTAGATGGAAATTATGCATAGATAGGAGGAAGAAGGGAGACGAGACGGAATAAAAAACGATCCATTTAGTCGACTTATGTGCATTACATTATCAAGAAACAAACATAACAGTTTACGTTATGCAAACACAAGTGTAGACTCTCATATATGTACATAGGTAGTTATAAATTAGTTTGGTCGGGTTAACATTTTAATGCATTATAATGTGATCAAAGAATCATGCCTATGTCTGCATACTAGGTTTACAATTTACAATAAATGTACATTTCATTTGCAAGCTCCACCATGTCGTTTTTGCCTGTGTGTGATCTTGATCTCCTTTTGTTCCTGTTCATTAGCCTACGTATTTCCTCAAGGTTAATGGGCCCCATCATTTATTCAACAAATCAGTTTAGAAAATTCAAAACTGGATTTTCATATTCATCGTGTCCGATCATCATCGTCTTCAACAAAAATGTGTAGATTTAGTTCAGCTTTTGCCACAAAAAAGTCTCAAAATTAACCCAATATACAAAAAAAGCAAGTCAGTGGGAAGCAACATTATTGCAACTAAGACGGATTTTTATATAAAAATGTAGTTTGTTTGGTGCGCATCACCACATAATGATAACTGTAAGACATCAAAAATTCTGATTTCTAAATCATCATGTCACCACCCAGAAAGCTCATTCTGATTTTTTGCTAATGGTGTGTGTTTTACATGATGATTCGTACTAATTTTCAGATAAAATTGCTTATTATATACTATGTATCATTGGATTTTTAGAAGAATAAAATGGCGATAGTGAATGTATATTGTGGTGGTTGGTTGGTGATGATGAGAAAATGACAAGCAAATATATTAACCTACTAATGTATGTCTGATTACTAATATGTACAACTAAATAGCTGAATTACTGTTAACCCTTCTCCTTCTAGTGAAAACTACTTATTAATGCATGACTTTAAAATATTTTCTTTAAAATACAAAGTTTGCGTAGCATGACATGTCATTTTTATGGCAGTTGTAGCACATTGATTTATCATGGAATAAACAAGGGAACAAACACTTTTGTAATGTGCAAATATCTACACCAAATTTGTGAATCTTCCCATTTGATGTGAAGTGATGATATTACATTACACAAGCAGCAAACATAGCAGCAGCATCCCGGGGGCAAGAAAATAAAATTATTATGCATGATTGTGTTTTGTTCAGCGTCTGTGGTTTCAGCAGTTGCGGTGTGTGTATGTGTATGCCGGGGTTCTCCTTACTCATCTGTGAAATGAATAGCATTTTTGATCTTTTAAATTTGAGAAATTTAAACCAGAGCATTTATACCCCGTAACACCGCACCGCCCTACCATTTTGCTTGCCGAGATAGTTCAAATAACATGTAAAACGGCCATTCATTCTGATATGCAAATCACGATTGATCTAGGCTTGTATCAAGTCAATTTTTTTACTAGAAAATATTTCATGATTACATGGCCATGGTACGTAGCATGCGTCCCATGTTATGTTTTACATTATTGCGATTTGTGAACTTTGTTACTCTACATTATTTTATCAGCAGAAACATGATTATGATGAAGGTAAACGTTTAAGTCAATTAAAATTCATCACACTAGTTCATCGAGAACACCGCCGTCGTAGCACATATCAAACTGGAACTGGAGTTTTTATATTCTTCAGTATGTCTACTCTTTCAATGAAGCCCTACAAGTAGGCGCGCTAGCGTAAAAAATAACACTTCGAAAAAATATGTAACGAAGTCCATATGAGTAACGAAAGGGTTGGCTGCTTAACTATTATAAATTTTCCACGATAAAAGTTAGTTTAGTGAGCTAAGTCGACATGTCCAGCCGTGTAATACTTTTAATGGCTATTTAATCTTTTGGTTAATAACAACGATATCAAAGATTTATATCAGTTTTACTTATTTTTTAAAGGCAGTAGGTAATGTTAGTGGGCGGAATGATATACCTGAAACTTTCATACAGCGCAGCGCAACGCGCAACCTGCAATTTAAAAAACAAATTCATATATAATGGCTTCCTTTTCCTTACTGCACATTAAGTACATATTTCCAACAATTCCAACCAGAAGGAATACTTTATAAGTTTCTAATTTTACTGCAAGAGTTAATTTCAAACATTTTGTGACTGGCTCAAATTACATTCTGGTAGACTACCTGAGGAGTTCAAAATACAAATTTCAAACTCATTCACTGGCTCTGGCTACTTCAATTTTATGGATTTTCAAGATCTAGGAAACGCATAATATTCTAAAATATAACATATAATTCTCAGAAGTGTGAAATACATGACGATGTGCTGATTTTATACAGAAAAAATACTCAGTCCGATAATCGATAATATCAACAACTTATGGAATGTAGCTTTTAGTTATTAATCAGAATCAGAACGTGTCCTTAATAATACAAAAGTACTGATTTTGCCGTCGGCACTTCAAAAGTCGGTAGTTTCATTTTGGGTTACGTTACAAAGTTACAAACATACTATCTACCTCGCTGCATTGCTGTGATGATCAAAGTTCAATAAAAATGTAATTATTAGTAAGTAGCAGCCGGATCAAGTCGTATTATGTAACGTTCATTTTTGAAAAACGACAACCTTTGTAATAGATGCTTGTTAATTTATTCCCCTTGTTGGTGTTCCTATATTTATTCTACATACAAGCCTGGAGAACTCATCATTATCATTACCGATATTTGGTTTGCATTAAATTATCCCAAATATCAATACAATCCTTTTAAGCATATAATTTCTAGCTTTAACTAGATGATTTTCTCTCTTCCCCTTTCAGTTCAAACTGTAACACGCTACTACAATAGCAGGTCTATTTAACATAAGTGCTGCCGGCATCTTGTACATTCGTATTTAATGAGGTGTTCTGCTAAACGCTAATTGACAGCTCTGTAATCCTTAAGCATAACGTTTTCCCTTGGATCAGGAAAATGCAGAATGCACTGTGCTATCGGAAAGAAAACGAATGTAATTTCACTCTCAAAATTTAGCATAAAATGATAGATTTGTACGTAAAATTATCTGTTTTAAGTAGGTAAGCATAAATAGTGATCAGATCTGTTTCTCTTCTATTGGTATTTTGTTAATTTTGTATAATAGTTGGTAAAGTCCCTATATCATCTTTGGACTGTGTTGCTTTTGTCTACACAAATTTTTCAAAGGTCTAGTATATTAGGGCGATAAAATGATCGCCGTGTGAGGCAGCCATAACTATTATCATCTTATTTAGATATTTCTCTCTCTTACAAGATCGAGAAAATTTAGACACCGATGATGATCTGATACAAGTTTATAAAATCAAATTGTACTAATGAGGGGAAATTTTCAAATTATGTGCATACATTGTATGTGTGTAAAAAGATTCATCTACACTGAATGTACCTATAGTCCATCTGCATTTCGCTATCACGTTCAATTTCGTTCTTTTATTCTGACGTACGACCACCAAAAGTGATACAATTAAAGAGGTTTATATTTATACGAGCTACAAGTTTTAACGTTGCATTTTTCTGTGTTCTTATTGCAAACAAGTTGATCATCAGATCATCAGTATCCCATTAAAGCCGCATCACCTACCATAACTCCATGGCTGGTAGACCCATTCGATTGTTGATGAACTATTATAGTCAGATAGATGATTATGTTGGCGCATCATCCTATATTTTAGATTTTATTTGGCCAACAATTGATTACTGATCTTCTGTCAATGCACATTAGTCGATTTTTTTAGCAAGGACACTAGTCATCGTCGTCGTGTTGTTGGCTACTTTGTTTTTGATGGAGCGGGGATCTCGTTTAATGACAATATTTTGATCTCCTGTCATTATCAGAGTGGATATATGGTCGTTCGTGAACATACAAGAAGAAATAGTATTCAGTTATGTTATAGCATTCTTATAAATCCATTATCTCCATTTTATCATTAGTTACCCATGTCGTAGCATAATATTATTTACAATGATCTTGCCAACTCTAAATTGCAGTGGTGGTCTATAAGTAGTTTATAAAATAAAAAAGTAAATAAACTTGACCTTACGTCACCACGCGTTTGATAACATATACTGGCATGGCAGAAAGCGACAAAGGATGATGATAATGATAACGATAGGAATACAAATCGCTTTTACAAATTCTATCAGTTTTATATTAAAAAAGTAGCAGTCAAGTCAAGCCAAGCCAGTATAGTACACAATCTGCAAAAGCAAAAAGGTACTACAATAGCAAGTGTACCCATAAGTATACATGTTCCCTGTGGATATACCTATAAATACGTTTACCAGCAAATTGTATACATGTTGCTCACATTTACATACAAGGTGAACATTTGGACTTGGAGGAGTCACGAAGAGCTCGAGTTAATAGTATCACAAAGCAATTAATCAATCTATCTATGCTTGTAGTTTAGTATTTGTCTTCTTCATTGCTTTTCATTTTGTTTTTTTCAGGCAGGTTTTCCTCCGTCTACTCTTCTTCCCTGGAATCTAGTTGATCACTTCACAACAGGCAGCAAACAATACTAACAAGAAAGCGGCATGACATGAGAAGGTGCATTACTTTTTTCACGTTGTTTTTTTCTGTGACGATAAAGTTTATGCTAAGTGCTAAACCAGGTACAATTGTTACAGATTACATTCCTTCCACTTTTTTTCGAAGGAATGTAAGAAAAACTGCGTGGAAATCCTGAAAAAGAACAATGACATGGGCAAACTTGAACAATTTTCGAAGTCATGTAAAGTAAAATATCAAGATTGATAATAATATGGGGTTTATCTCGGCCTGTCATTTGCTCTGCTCTATAAATTTTCTTTCGTGATCTTTGATGATGGCTCGATGACTCAGGTGCACTTTCAGTTTGATATGAGTTCAACATTTTCAAAAAAGGTATTTTTTTCTCGATAAAATATGCTTTTAAAAATTAGTCAACCACAAAATGCTGAAAATCCAATATAATCTCATTTTAAATACATGATTATCATTATCGTCAAAGATGTAATTAGATGACATAATATTATTATCATCGAAATTTGAAATTTCTTTGCTAATTTTCGATATCGAATTCTCAGACAGCAGTAAAAAGATGAAAACAGTTCTGTATACAAAAATATATAATTTTTTGTTATCGAATGAAAATAAAATTTGAGCTGTAAATTTTTTAATTTTTCTTTTTAAAAAACAAACACACGTACTAGTTATGTCTGGTCGGATTCTAACCTGTGTCGACGAGACTGCTTCTACAATTACATTATCTAATCATGACTTCACCACATTTTAGTGCGGATAAACAATGTGCTTAATTTTTTTTATTGTGAGCATGAAGCATCTATGAAGCAGACAAAAACTTGCAAGATTGTTTTTCTGGATTTGATTGTGTTAAAAAACACAGACGCAAACCGATTCAATGCAATGGACCAGAGAGAATACTGTTGAAACATGTAATGCTGAAGATGAGAAGGGTGACGGTAAATAAACTTGTGCATAATATTCGTCGTGAGAGTTAAGTACAGGGCGAACATGTAGATATGAGCTGTTTAGGATCCCATCATTTTTATATGAGATCTCTTCTAGTAAGCGATGAGCTCCAAACTCTGAGAATCTTTCCGCTTACTTTACTATCATTCGGACGGTACTACACTTTTATATGCATACATCCTCATCTCTGTTCCTTGCTCATCTCATCTTCTCTCCTTCTCTGTTAGTTATGCAGTAATTTTTTCCTCGTCCAACTCAAACTACCCACAACACTGCTCTGATGATGCCGTTGTAAATCTTTGCATCTTTGGCTAAAACATAAAAGTACTCATTGCCAGCTAAAAATCATGTAATGGGATGTAATGCTCATCGTATAGTTTTCATGCACATGCAGTGGTCGTCTTCTTCGTCATATCCCAATGGTACATTCAACAACATGCTATGCAGTTAGTATTGGTCGAGAATCGAGTTCCCCCTGACACATGTATAACATGAATACATGTATATCCATCTGTTTTTCTACCTGCACAGATTGATTCCTGTGCAAGTACCTTTATGTCATTACTGAGCAAGACTTTGAGCGAGGCACTTCATGTATGTAACCCTGTTGCGTTTTGTTACTGAGGCTTCTCCATACAATTCCAGCTAAGCTGGACCACTTTTTCACCTTTTATGGATCTATTTCCTATACATTTTGTTTGTTAAAACAGCAAGTCTCAGAAAAGACCACGTACCTACAATTCAACAAGGACACTCCAGTGAATGTACCTTCTTTTGTGTACGTTTTTTGGATCTGAGTTCCCTGTGTGCTCTGTTTCTTTTGATAAATTTGGTGAATTTTTATAATGAAATAATAGACCAAGCGGTTTTTGATCGGTTGTGAATAATTGTTGTGCAATCCTGTATGAAATAAACACTTGATCCGTTCAGTAACAGTAAACGCGAAAAAAAAAACTAGAGAAAAGGGAGCGTGTTTTTGTTGCGTAACCCAACGTATAAACTGTCCAGCAGGGTAATTGATACACTTTTTTATTTGGAGCAACAAAAACAAGTGGGGTGCTATTGAAAAAAGTTTGTTGATTGGTTTGCTGTTCTTTTCATTTCATTCAATATATCACATAAATTATTGGATTGATGACAGGGGACCACGTGTGGAAAATAGTTCAATCGAATTTGTCAAATACACGTTTTTATACTTGTGCATGCAGCACGCAATGAACTAACGTAAGGGAAAGTGGTGGTGTGAAACTTGACTGTGCCTTAACAATCACAATTACACTTTAATTTATCGTCACCTACTGTACAAAGTACAAAGTATAGGGACCAATACTAACAGTGATTATAAACAGTTTAAACTTAACAACTTTTACCAATTTAAACATAAATACTCTTATAGAGTGATTGTTATTGCGAGTGTGAAGATTATTGCAGCCACAAAAGAAAAATACTTTTTAAAACGAAATCTTGGGGGAACGTGAAACAGCGTCCCGGTACCCGTTTGCGTGCAATGTACCGGCGAAGTGATTCTCAAGTAATGAAGAACTATTGCCAGATGTGCCTTTACAGAAATAAATATCTGATTGATTAGAGACAGTTTTTTGTACTATTGGCCAGTAATTATAATTGATGTTGATATAAAGTACCTCGAATTCAAAGTTTATATTACACAAGTTATCATATTAGATTTGTGTGGAACTGTTGATCAGAATTTTTTAGTGCAAGCTGATGAACATTTACAACTTGAAACCTAATTGCTTCCGATTTGTCAAATCAAATTATTTTGATTTGTAAGACATTTGGCTCATCATTTTTAAGGTTTTCACGATCAACCCTTCAACAAGGCTGATAAAATCATATTTTTATTTCAACAGACTTCCCATTCACTTTTAAGGTAAGCTTATGCAATGATTTTCATTGCACTCAATATTATTTTACATAGTTGCATGAGTAGTTTTATCAAGGACCCTTGAAATTCCCCTAGCCCCAAACATACGTTATGTTATAAATAAATATATTGTAATGCATTGCATTAATATGGAAGTATGAACTATTTACTACATAGCTCAAGAGCACTCATCTCATCGCCAGTCCAGCATTCCATCATGCATCCATATAAATATGCGTTGAGTACTTGAGAGATAAGAAAATTTAGATCATAATCCAGCAGTCAGCCTCCCAAAGAGTACAAATAGGAATTTTTTATTAATAAATCATTTAAAATTTCGATGATCCAATTGTGTAATTTTAAATCTAAATTTTGATAGCACCACAATAGACAAGTTTTTTTTTACCTACGAACACAGACACAGAGAACCCATCTTCATAAACCCAGATCTATAAATGCTTTACCTCACACACAGCCAAACAAACAAACATTAAATTCTTGTACAAACTTCAAACAAGAATCTGCTACAGATATTTTTGTGTACCATATAGTGTTAGTTAATATTTCATTTCTTCCATGTCATCTGTCAGCCAGTTCCTAGAGGAAGCCTACCCAAAGTTTTTTTTTTTTAAATCATGGGCTCTCAAAGTAAGCTAACTTGTATGTAAGTCTGTCATGTCGCAGTACCTAATGCTATTTATCTCAAACTAAAGCCAAGTAATTCTGTGAAAAAATCATCTCAGATCAAAATCACAGTTATACAACATCTCTTGAAGAGATAAAAAATTTAAACAAGGAATGGAATGCATTTTTGGACAACGTTAGTACAAGGTTAAGGCTCTCGTCATCACATTAGATCTCACCCAATATAACCAGCCATCCTATTCAAATTTCATTACAACCCTTTCTCCCTCCCAAAACATGTCAGCTTTTTTAAATAACTGATGATAAGAAATTCTTGCTTCTTGTAAAACTATATACCACCACATAACATTACATCCCTGAGTAGAAATATATATTTCTTTTAAAAAAAGTAGATACCCATCTCAACTGACTTCACTGTGTCACTGAATGAATTTGAAAGACTTTTTTCAGTTCATCCAACCTGAGATCTGTGGGAGAAGGAGTAGAAAAATAGAAAACTATCATCTGTTTATTTTTTATCATTCCTCCAAGAAAAGAAGTGGGCTGTTTGATATGTTGTCCTAAACTTTATGATTTATGATTTCTTAGCGTTTCCTCACCTGGTGGACTGCACAGCAGTATAATAATGTATACTTTGTAAACTGTATCTCTTTTCTCCATGCATGCATCGTCATCGAACAGAGTAAAACTTTTAAAGTAGACTTATTATAAGTATATTTGGAAGAAACGTAGAATTTCTTGACACAAAGCGGATAGAAAAACATATAAGCAGATCTTAATGATTACGGATTACAGAGCAGTTTTTCTCATAAAATACAATTGTATTTTTAGGAGCATATTGCCACATAATGTTTATTGTATTCGGTATTTATATCATTATGGCATGGCACAGGAAAAATACACACAAAATGCTTTCTAAGGGGAAATTTCCGTTTAGAAAAAAGTCTTTTACCCTCGTCAGTCTCTTGTTTCCTCTGTGAAAAAAATGATTCTTTGATTCTAACGATGCGATGATGATGATCCTGTCACAGAAAAATGGTTAAAAGTGAGGTTGCTCTGTTTTCAATTGTTCCTTGTCTTGTCCTGTCATGTCGGCAATTTAAAAAATGATCCAGTTGAATCATCAACTATACAAACGTGCGTTTTGCTCGTAGAATGCCTTTGGGTATTCATGAACCACGTTGCTGCGTTGGCTGACTGAAAAAAATTGAAAGCACTTGAGCTCTCTGATGAAAAGGTAGAGTGATAGTGATTCATGCTTGTATTTCAAAAGCAGCAGTCAAGGCGGTTGTTCTTCTATTCCAGCCCAGTTTTATAAAGAATAAAGCTACCTGGCTTGATCACGTATCGTAAAATCTCTACTGCTGATCTAGTTTACGTTTACGATCTAGTTTGGGCTGTGCTCTCGTCGAGTCGAGAAGATGTGCCTTGAGGAGTGAGAGGTATCATATCATATCATATATCAGTTTTTCCATCCCCTATCTCAACTCAACTTTTCTTCTTCTCTCCTCACTCAACTCAAATACCAACTGACTGATTGTGAGAGCTTTGAGAATAAAAAAACTTCACTCACTCACTCAGTATTTCATAACAGAAGTCGCGTCTCTCCCGTTGATCTCGATTATCAAAGTGATCCATTATTTACTTATGATGCTGATGACGATGAAGAAATATGAAAGGACTGTTAAATGTATGCCTCCTTTGCTTACTCTTGTTTATCATACTTTAAATGCATTGTTTGACATTTTCTTTCAGCACCAATTTTTGAATGATATTTTTTACTCCTTTCACTGTCATTTATGAATAAAACAGTATCATTAACCGTGATGGCTTAGGGCTTAGTTTTTTATTTGTATTGACGTATTATCCGAAAGAATGACAGGGAGACTTTTTTTTTACAAAGATTGATGCATTAAATTGTACAGTACTGACCAAAAACTTTTAATTTTACTGAAGAGCGTCATTTATAAAAAAACATGCAAAGTTATTTGTCTTCACCCCTTTTACTATTTTCATTATCGATTTATTTTTCTTCAATGTCCTAGTTTCAGTGACAATAATAAAGCTAATAAGAAATCCGTCTGTGATTACACATTATTGTCACATTGTATTTTCTTTAGTTATTCGTGAAGGTGAGAAAACAAGGATTTTTTTGTTCTGTTGTTCATGTTTTATTTGTACTTAATCTAAGAATACACTTTTGCTTGTTTTTTCTCTATTTATGTAATGTTTCTTCTGCTGCGGTTAGCCAAAAATGGTGTCATTTGAATTTCGCCGTCTCTTTTTTCCTTTCATACGGATCTAGAGACAGAAGAGATCTAACAAAAACGGAGGACGAATCGTGTATTAAAAATCTATTCCACATTGTTATGTCAGTTCAAAAAATTGCTCAACATTGTACACACAGTGTACAACAAAAAGCCATAAGATTATCTCAAGGAACATTATTACTTTTTTAAGCTACATCTAAATTGCAGACAACAATCGGTTTGTTAGGTGTAAAAATATATTTATTTCGTTTACACACTTTATGATTTGTATTATAAGTTGTATTTGCATCAAACTTGTCAAAAATGTATATTAAATAATAATATTCTTTAAATCTATACTTTTCTAGCCACTTACAAGCTTATGTGCGAGTTTTGCGTGTTGTTTGTGCGTACGTGTCTGTTTGTATGTTATTTTCTACTATACATACATTGTACATTCTGTATACACAGGTAATCTTCTTATTACATAAGGTTTCATTATGTTGTTATCCGCAGTCAAGTATGAAACTATTGCACAATTGTGATTGTCGTCTCTTCAACTTTGTTTATTTGGGTACGCAAGCGTGTAAATATTTTTGGGTAAGAAAAACATTCCTAATTCTACTGCTCATTATAATATATAGGACTGTATGCTCAATGATTTTACTTGATTTGTTAAGCATAGTGTTTACTTTCTATAAAATCTAGTGACAATTCCGAAAAGATATCACCTGGTTCATTGGTGTAATTTTGAAAATGACAAGAGATGTAAAATACCATTTAATCGGATCGGACATGGTTGTTGATTCCTGTCTTGGATTCATTGCATGATGATATGTTGGTTACTTCTTTCTTATGCTTTGTAACATGGTGTCGATGATCTGGATTAATGTTTATTGCATGTGTAAGAGAGATGAAAAAAAATCACTCAACCTGTTTCTCATTTCAGTTTCATTTCATATGAAGTGAAAAGATGGGAATGTTGATAAGTAAAAAGGAGGGTATCATTTATATACGTAATGTCAGTTTTTGTTATGTGCTTACACACAGATTATTGATGGCAAGAAGAAAAATGTTTGTGGTGGTGGCAGTGATTTTATATTTAATGTAAGGATTTAGCAGATATGTTTGTAAGACTGACACATGGCTCGTGCGACTGGTGAGAAACATTTGTACACCAATAAACTTCTCTTTTGTCTTATCCACGATCTAAATAGTCGTTCAGCAGAGCAGAACAAGTATAACAAATGGGTTAGTTTA
This sequence comes from Entomobrya multifasciata, assembly GCA_034693345.1. Classification (NCBI taxonomy): domain Eukaryota; kingdom Metazoa; phylum Arthropoda; class Collembola; order Entomobryomorpha; family Entomobryidae; genus Entomobrya; species Entomobrya multifasciata. The sequence goes on along the minus strand of JAQFXM010000002.1, from coordinate 131,107 downwards.
TAGTTTATAGGCAGGCAGTAGTTGTTGGCAGAGAGGCGTCGTCTCTTGTCATGCTTCAAGCTAGAGCTCAGATTCTAGGGGCGGTGTGAGATCATTCGTTTTCTTTTGCTGCTCTGCTTGTTCTAGCTCTGGATGGGTGGTGAAGTGTCGCTGCAACAGGTTTACGTGAAGTTGAAAGAGAAAGAGAGAGAAAAAACCAGTAGAAGTCATATCACTTTGCGGTTTTTCTTGCTGCCGTGTGTAAAGCTAGTTTGTATACTTACGCCATATTATTGAGGTGATAAGTGCAGTAATTAAACAGAGGTCTAGAATTAAACCGTTCAACCACTGTAATTTAAATAAAAATGGATGACTACCTTTGCACTTTAGTATTTACATACAAAACTGAATAGAGTTAAAATTCATACTGCGAGAAATGATGAAATTTGGACATGTGAAGTAGTCACCTTTGATCTTGACACTGTCAGTGGCATATATGTGCATAAAATAGAAGAGAAAAAAGTTTTTTTTACAAGATTTCGACTTTTGAGATCTATGCAAGATATTGCGACTGAGGAGTGTGGTATAAATTGTATAAAATATAAATTTTAGTCTGAGATTTGGTTTAAATAAATTACAATGAGTTCGTACGCTTCACAATTATTTGATGCATTGCTCTGTCGAAAAAAGTGCCAGGTATTTGATTTTGCAAAAGGGCAAGATTATTAGCTTTTCGAGATAGTTTTCTAGATTTTTCATAGAAAAAAAGTGTCAGACATTCATTCATGTGTGCGCAGCGCACACAGGAGAGAAGATCCGTATCGTATCATCTTCTCGTATCTCATGTATATTCATGCATCTATCTAGAATTTGTCTTGTATGTAGGTACGCGTTCTCTTTTGATGTCGCAGCATTTTACTTTTTTGCTTTACATATGACAGGACACACTACAATTCATTATTATGAGTAGCAACAAGAAAAAAATCATAAATTCATTGCAAAAAAGAATTAAAGATGAATTATGGGTTTGTCTCATCGTGATATTGTTACTGCTGGTTTTTGTCAGAAAAAAGTTTCTTCGTTTTCCTTCATTTGTCTATTATTCTTTTCCCCCGTTTTTCATTATGCACCACGCTGCTTGATTTATTACACTTTCAGTGTATGCTCTCCACCATTTCATTTGATAATTATGATTATGACACGATGTTACTGCAAATGATGCGATATGGGCTTTTGGATGTGCTTACTTGCTGCCTGATCTCTTTTTGCCAAAAAAATGTGCGATAAAAACCAACGAATTGGCTGTACATACAAAGTTTAGTAAGGGGACTTGCGAGGAGGCTTCCATTATCTTAAACTTTTATCTATTTTCCTTTCCAACATTTTCAACCACATTTCATTTATTTACTGTACTTCTTATTATTATTATTACATTGTCGCTCATCTACCAATAGCCACTGACTATTTGTGCTCTGCTCTCTGCTACTCTGTAATTGCAAGCTGTGAATAAACTGAATTGCTTAAAAACGTGCTTACCTGCTTATATATTTTTTCTTTTGTGGATTCATTATTGTTGGTTTCGCGTAATCGCCTCACAGCAACAATGAACACAATACAGATCAAAAAGAATGGTAATTTTTTCCCTACTACAATGTTAGTTTTTTTCCTAATATGTCTACAAAATCCACCTCATGATTTTTTCAGTTAAGGGCATTTATGTAGTTGCTGATATGTTTCACCTCACCTCAATTTCAGCATTGTTTAAAAAATAGACGATCATAAATTTCTTGGTTGTTTGTACATTGTTGATGCTGTGGATTCAAGGTGCCTTTTCGTTTGATTTTTATTTGGTTTGCTCATCATCATCTTGCAATATATTATTTTATCAACTATATTTCATATCATTTAGATATTTACATGTACCTAGATGCCCTGTATGCTGTCATCATCCCGCTTTTATTATGGTTTGATTAAAGTACCACTGCTATAGGAGATTGAAATTGAACAAAAATATAATAGCAGTAACAATGCACTAGATAATATATGCTCATCATCAAGATTTTTTTACTTAAAAATCATAAGTCGTAAAAATATGATACAAGAGTGCAATAAATATGCACGTACAACAACAATTTAGAATAACTTTTTACTTTTGGAGGACTTCATTAACTGTCGCGTCGTCTACAGGTACAGAATGCCCACTCTTTTGCAACATGAGCTGAAATGAAAAGGTATCTCATATAAATTTGTTAGATTTATTTGTCCTAATGGATGGTTGCTCTGTTTATTTTCGCCAAGAGATTACTTTCATGTACTTATGTACTAGTCCCATTTGTCATCATCATCATCGAAGAACAAAATTGCTTTGCCTCCATTTCGCATTTATTTTGTGTAGTTTCTGTTAATCATTATATCAGGATTCACGACGATACTCGCGGCTGCCAAGATCATGTAAAAGCTGTTGATGATGAGATGATACTGACAGCAAGTCATGTGCGCGAGCGAACCTGATCTATCATTCATGAAAATTTGGTCATTTGCTGTCGTCTTTATTGAACTAATTAGCCTAGCGCTAAACTTGTCACATTATGATAGACGATGAATGTACTTGAAGAGTCTGTTATGTAAAAACATGATGGACGCTGCCAAAATAGTATGATAGCCATATTACAAAGGTAATATAATGATGATGAGTATGCCATGAATGCAAAAACCTACAATTATTGGCAATTCTCAAGGATTCTTCCTTGGCTTTTATGGATAAGCATTTTTAAGGAAAATTATTTGCCTTTGAGGAAGTGGCTCTTTTGTTCAACAAAATCTTTAATACGGACTACATGTACACGACTATTCATTTATCGAAATCAACACATGCATACAATTTGGCTTGAAAAATGTCACCATTTTAAGGTGTTAATGGTAATTGTTTGGCCACATTTAAAAGATGCATTTTTTATTATATCATTAATAATGAGATGTCAAAAGAAGAATATTTATATCTGTATTTTCCCTTGCCAGAGTTTTGTGTTTCTGCTTGTTATAAATACAAAGCATAATCTGTCCCAAACCCAAAACATTGAGTCTCATAAATTATCTAAAATTAAGCGTATTTGTGTACAAATGTTATGTGCAAACTGGTAAATGAAGAGTCAAAATTTAAAAATATACATTAACTTGAATGTTATCCCTCATTGACAATTAATTGTTCTTAAAACACCACAGCCGCAGTTACACATTCACCACATAAAAAGTCCATTATCCACAAATAAAGAAAAAGAGATAAAAATTGTCATGCGCAAACAAATAAACTGCATACCTTTATAATGTCGCACTTGTGACTTGCTCTTGTGACATTAAATGAATGGCATGTGTTCTTCTTGCGAAGTTGTGCGTCAGTAAATTGTTGCCGTTTAGAAGAAAAAAACGTTAAAATAATTAGTTACAAGAGTTTGATGACAACCGCCTGTACGTTGAATAAAATACGTAAAAGTGCGGTTTGCTCTTCGGTATGTTGTTTTCCTTTTTTCATTATAATACCATAAAAGTTCTGTTAGCAAAGCAAAACATTTTCTATGTAATGTGTACACTATGAAAAATTCATTTAGATTTTATTTGTTGTACTCGGCGACTTGACTGGTGACTGGCTTCATCATGTTTTTGTTGCTGTTATGTGTGACCGAAGACTATGGCCCACCTTGATTTATATGGTCACTCTGATTCTAATGGCCGAAGAAAATGATCAGGATCAAAAAGGAATGCGTTTGTTGTTTGTAATTGTCTCTGGCTATTGCCTCCCTCTCTCCTTCTTGCTTGTTTTTCCCATATTGTTGTTTTGTTGATGTTGTACTTCTTTCTGATGAGATCATGTTATATAAATTGTGTCCAAATAGTTTTTCAACAACCAAGTGCAGCGACAACAAACATAAGCATCCTTAAAGTCGCGGAGTTGCTCTGGTGCTCTGTTGCAATTTAATATTTATGTTTGCCCTCCCTCGAGATTTTTACTCAAGTTACAGAGACCACAAAACATTAGAATACCATTAAAATTAAAAGAGTTCAGATCATCAACATTAAATACATTAAAAACACAAATCTGAATAGTTCATAGTTAAATCATTTGAAAAAAAATCAGAGATGTAATATATATCTTTGAAATATTTAGCTTTGCGCACATTAAATGTAAGATCTACTTCTTTTGATTGCTGTTATACAAGACATACACATTGCACAAAACTTCTACTTTTTTGATTCGTACAGACACTTAATTTGGGAGGATTGTTCCGCCAGGGATGGCAGGTAACGACGATCGAGGTTCATCGTGATAGACTTGAAGAGAGCTGACTAGGTGTCTAGAAAAAAAGCTGAAAATCCTCTTTGTCCAAAGTGACAATTGACAAATGTAGAGACAGGGAATAAACACTCAAGGTTTAAAAAATGCAGACAAAGTAGTTTAAAAGGAAAATAAGAGAGATTTGTGTGCATACAATATGCATACAGTTTTACTGGTAAAAGGAGAGAAAAATAGAGAACAAGTAAAGTTTTTGGATTGATTAATAACAGAAATTGGGAATCTTGATGGGCAGAGTTCGGACACACCAAGTAGGTATAAAGGACACACAATAGGGCATGTTTGGCTTGTGTAAATACAACTGAAGTTTTTCTTTGTGAAAGGGAGACAAGCTTTTCTCTTCCCGCTTGACTTGTGTGTTTAAGTAATCAATAGAAAGGCACACTTAAAGTCACAACAGACAATTTTCGTGGATATAATTTATCATATCATTCTTCATTGATTTACGTGATAAAGCGGGTTTGTGTTCTGGTTCTCTAAATTGATTAATTTATCTTTAATTAAAGGTATGAAGTAGTCAAGATACTCAGTTTCTATTCCAAAAAATCTGTAATTTTAAAGTAATGCAGTAAAACTAAAATAGCGAAATATGTATGAGGATTATCGTTGTCACATATTATGTGCAAGTATGTATTTTAAGTAACATAATCGTCGTCGTGTGGTTAAGTTTGGATTTAAATTTCATTGAAAACTTGTTGCTGTCAGTTGTGCTGACACTGCAGAGCGTCTCCCTTTTGTTCGTGAATGATTGCTCATCTTTTTTATATGATAAACTGAATTAAAACAGTTTTGAAAGCTGATACACGCTACTTCTTCATTTTTTATTTCAATTTAGAAATGAACTGGTACAAAATATTCAAGTAGCCTAAGTATAATTTGATTTGTAATATGACCAGCAAAAATTCAAGTGTGTATAATTTCCATTTTCCAATGCCAAAAATTACAGACTTGATATTTTGCCAGATGATATAATACGTTTTGGAATAGAAGGACAGTCGGATAAGTGGATAGGAACAACTACTTATGAAAAGGATCTTTTTTACATAATCAACTACGTAATTGTTTATGATAGCTTGTGTGCATACTCAATAAATTAAACAGAAAAGAGAGAATGAGCAATACAGAAGCTATAAACATGTGCAACTCTTTACGATTTATTCATAACAAAATTTCAACTCTGATCAAACCAGACCATCGAACAGATTTCAAGAACTAGAAGTGACAATGTTGTCGAGCGGACGTTTTGTTGGAGTAAAATCCAGTATTTGAATGAAGAAAAATACCTTTGAGGCAATATAGCAATCAAATTACTGTAAAAATGAAGAGCTTATTGTTCGAAAAAATAAATAATGAAAAGAGAACTCATCCTAAATTACAATTTTGCAAAGAGAGCTCTGACAGACATAGAACATTAAGGTGAGGCAGGATCATTACGGCACGCTACATATGACATAGAATTATTTCTCCATAACCTTTATCATGTCTCTGTGTGTGCATACTTAATATACAAACTTCATTTCTCAATAAAGTGTTCTTTAAAAATATGTAAGTTATTCCAATTAATAATCGTACAACCTTCTACTCATGTCATAACCCCTCCTATGCTTATAACGAGTGCACTCTTTCTCTATAAACCTTTGTTCTCTTTCCTTTTGAAATTATTTCCCTACTTAAGTCTCGTCTCAAGTATTCATTCATTACGCAAACTACAAACTGCTTGTTACCGAATGGCATTTAGAGCGAATCATCATCTAGCAGTTGTCGCTTTTGCAACATTGTTTCATTGACGAGTGACTGGAATATATATCCTCATCATTAACAAAATTTTCGAGAATAACAGTAAGAGGCCACTTGAGTGAATACAATCTAATGACATTTCCCATAGATTGGGACATAATACCCTGATTTAAATTCAGCAGGGATGGCGCATCACGTAACGTTTAATGACTGTGAGTTGTGATCTTTGTCATTTTAAGAATGAGAGGGGATGTTGAAAAATGAGTTGTGCTCCTTAGGCACAACAAAAATGTAAAAGGAAGTTGTATAGCAAGTCTAGTGAAAAGCAAGGAGCACAACAGAGGAAAATCTTCCGAAAAACTTTTCTATGTAGTTTGACCTGTGGATATCCCATTCACCCTGTCATATCTTTTTACAGGGAAAAAGTCTGGTCCAATTTATCCACTATTGTCAATCTTAAGCAATCATCATCATGATGTTGTGACATCAGGTCTCACACAGTTACACATAATATCAAACTAGTTTTTATGCAGTAAACTGGTGACCCGTGATGGCCGTGATGACTGTTTCACACTTCCTTGGTGGCTCCCATTTAGAAATAAAATGTAAGTTTATTTTATATCAATACAAAAGTGATACTTGAGGGATAAAATGTCGATTGAAATTCTAAAATTTCAGTTGACTCACTTTCAGTGATAAATACGACGTCACCCACTTCAAAAGACCTTGGAAAAGGAAACTAACTGTCATAACAAACAATGAGTCCTCAAAGAACTTTAAAGTAAAATAAATATTGCAAAAAAAGTTGGCTCGGGACAGAACAAAGTAAGATGATGATGTAGATAGATGAATGAATGAAAGTATAAAGGGAACGAGAGGGAGAGAGAGAACATTTTGGTAAAAAGAAAAAAGAGCTCATAAACAGTCAGGAGGAGAATGCCAAAAGTTACATTACCTTCATAATGTTCAGAGTAGAAGCAGCAGGTATTTTAAGAACTCAAAGGAGTCTCACGATCACAAACATTGCTTCTACTACATTACATACCCTACTAACTGCATCTGTCATTTTTATGCAATATAATATTGTAGTAAGTAGTAGAAGGAGACGCGTCGTCGTGTCTCTTGTCCTTTTTGAGTTTGTTCAATGTATGCGTAATCTTGTGGAGATATATAATGTGTATTATCTGCATCAGCTTTTTTTATTCCGTTCGACCGAGAAGGTTCCTTGAAATTAGAAGTGAGTAGGATGAAAAATTGTATTTCTGCTTTTTTTAGTTCGTAATGCAGAATGCAGTCACTCACTATCGTCTGCTCACGTTTGTCCATGCTCATAATGCACATTTTGTGTAATGATTGTATTTTTTGAAGAGTCTACTCCAAATGAAGTTTAAAGATCCTCGTCTCTTGTGTAAAAAATATGTACATATGTATACCTATCTGGATTTCAACATCAATATCATGAATTATTCTGGTGTCTTTTGGCCATGGTATATCTCTCCCTTTAAAAAAATCTCTTTTCCACTTGAGTTTCACGGACAAGCTTCAGCATTGCTGTCATCATCATAAAATTTTGATCTTATTGCTTTGGAACTCAACAACAAAGCATACATAGATAGATATTCTTATAAAATCCATTTATCAAACGTAAAAAGGGTAAGAACATGCATTTGTGTAGTTATTAATTGTAATGCGCAACAGTATATCAGCAAAAACTTTGATGATACTGCTGATGATCAGAAATAAAAATGAGTGTATAAAAAATTCTTACATTGTTTGTCACTCGAAATGTACTTCTGCTGGAGTAAAAATTTAATCATTTTTATTATTATCACATCACAGACGCAATTCAGGTGGTAGTTCTACTGGGCATTATTCATGAACATGTACAGTGAAAAAAAATTCCTCATAAGAGGACCACCATCGGTTTTAATACATAATAGATAAAAAGTAATCGTGTCTTTTTTACTATTTTGACTGTTGCATTTTCAATGATAAAAATGAATTGTCATTCATTTTCGTCGTATTAAGTATCTCATATGTTTAAAATCATTTTTCATATAGAGCACAAAGTTTTAAATGGTTTAAATTATTATAACGTTACAAAATGTCATGAGCTTTGCTTTCTTTGTAAGATCGATTATTAAAGACACTATTTTAATATAATCGTCCCAATGCGGTTTGATGATTTCTAAAAATTATTATTGTTGATTTTCATACGCCTTTACATTTTAAGGATAGTGAGGTTACACAGTACATACTTACCTACATTTCATTATGATTTCTGTAGATTGCATTTAAAAAATGAATATGCATGAACAGTTTTTGTTTTTGGCTCTTAAGAGAAAAAAGTTACTTGATACATGTTGCACACCTAATTGGCACATGTTATGATAGTTATGAACCACCAAAGAAGAATAAAATAAAAAATACATGTTGTAAGACACACACTTTTGCATCTCTAATAAAATTTTCTGATACCAATGCAGGCACACAAAGAAAAGGCGAAGCTTTGAAAATGAGATCGACTGCCTGCCTGCTTCTAGATGATTAGATGATTACAGATATGTATTATTTACTTATATGAAATCAAAATGAGAGGAATAATATTTTTATATAGATGTGCTATAGGTATATAACTTGAATTTCATACCTTTTCTGACATCGAACAACGAGCAGTGATCAATTTTTTATACTCATTTTGTCTTTAATGATGAGATGAGATGTACTTAATAATAATGATATGAGAAAGATGAGATGGTGCGGCGATGACGGTGAATTAAATGAGATGAGAGGAAAAGAATAGGCTCGTTCTGATGTTCTTCTTTTTTGTTGATTGGAAATTGGAAGAAGAGACCTGTGTTCTCCTTGTTCTTATTATTATTCATCTTGTGGAGCACTTTGGGTGTTCTTACTCAATTTTTTTGCCGATTTTTCTCTCTTCTTCCGTATACATCGTTACACTTTATCGGCTCTCTTTCTTCTCTCATTTGCTGATTTCATGCTGTGGCTGATGATGATGAAGATGATGATGTGAGGCAAATAACACATACGCGTAATTTGAATCAAAGATGAACACCGTCAGCTCAAGTGTGCTTTGAATTTGTATATGCATACATTATATTACACATGTATTTAGGATTAATGTATGTGTCGCCTTTTTCAACTTAAACTTAAACTCTTGAGGATTTTTTTTCAAATTAGGCTTTTATTGTAAACCATCCTCCTCATCATCAAAAAAAACTCTCTTTTTTATCATTTGCTTCGAAAAATCAGCCCTCTCGTCGTTTTAGCTGATTGTTATTTACAGAAAAAAAACCAGAGCTAGTTATAATGTAATGTAAGCAAAAAGGTTCTGATTACTTTCACACACACATCGATTTACCATTTGTTGGTGTGAAGCCTTGCACCTTTTTTCTTCTTTCGTCTCCCAAATTATCTCCAAATCTATCAGTCAAAAAGTAAACAAGACGGTCGTATTAGAAATATATTTGTTCGTAAGCGTACGACCTCACTACCAAAGTGCGAAATCATCCATCATCATCATATCATTATGTATATTATTATTCCACTTCATTTACTTCTCAAGAAATAACAATTCAGTGACATGAGAGAAAAAAATGTGAGAACAATTTACACCGACATCAACACAAATAATAATAGTAATAATAGCAGCCTTAAAGAGAGAATTACTACTACCACCACCAAATTATTGAACTGAACTGCACTGTTGAAGTAGTTCATTTTCTACTTCAGCACACAGAAAATCGTGCACAGCAAGTGCACAACAGTCAGTTAGAGAGTTGAGGTTGTCAGCCATATTATCAAAATCTGTATTAAACTGACTGACGTACGTGAGTAATGAGCAATCTTTCTGGGGACGAACATAGAGAAAAAACGTCGAGAGAGCTATGAACTGCATTGCATTGCAGACGAACGAGATACAATGTAGTTCTTTTTTATTAAAGGGTTCATTTTATGTTAACGCACACTCATTGCAACTTTTTATGTACCACATCTCAACTACCACACAACAGTAAAAAAGCTTGATGATGATCATAATGATGATACATTGTATATTATGTGTATCTGCTCGATTTTTCACGGACTATGCTCTTCTGCACACACTCCACTTCATTCAGCTCCGCTCTCGACAAGCTGCTCTCATTTTCCTTCCCTGATATTGGCTCATCACTTTACAGTATCATCATCCCAAAGGGCTTGGCAATCCCAGCTAAACCAACCAAATGAGATCAGTACAAAAAACTGAAACTGTAGCAGAAGGCGATTTTGAAAAACTAATACTATACCATATTATAGAAAAAGGGGATGATCTATTTACTATAGTCTTTTTTAGCTAGTAATATAGTTCGTTTCGTCGTGTCTAGCATAAAAAAATTCATGCATGCGTGCTGGTGCTGGCTTGGCTGCAACAAAGTATGAGAGAACATGAGCATGATGCATTGTGGAGTATATGCCATGTTTCACATTTTTCTTTCGCTGCTGCTTTCATTTCACGACCAGCGCCACGAAGCGCTGTGTATAGCGGAGATGTGATATGTTTGCGCAACTGCCAGGTTTATAATCAAAGGAGAACAAAAACGCTCATGAAATGTATGACTCTTTCTGTCTCTTGGCTTCTGTCTACTTTACTGCTGCGATGAAACATTCTTTTCCTTTAAAGAATAATATGTGTATAAAAATGTTATTTATTTTTTGCTCTTTATCATGTCCGACGATATCGTATAGTAATGTAGAGTGCATGACAAAAATCTAAGGCGTTCAAATAAATGGTTTTTTATTGTGTGCTCATATTCTGCTTCAGGATTTTTCGTTACTCACGAAAAGCTGAGAGAATCATACTCAGGTAAATAAGAAAAAAAAAGAAAATTATTTTACTTTTGGGAGATCACCTTTATGGATGTACAATATACATTTATATTCGTGTGTATTGCTTGTGCGTTTTTATGATGATATGATGGTGATGAGTCGCTAACCTCCTTGTTCTCTCTCTGCTGGGCTAAATAAGATTGCAAAATTAGAAGAACAATATAATAAATGGTACAAGCAAAGAGAATAAGTATTATTAAAGTGGTGAAACATGGTTTGAAACTTTTGATATATGAGTTCATGAGATCCCTGCCAGAACTTTGTGCAATGGTTTCACAGAGAAAATGATGCTTTTGGTGGTTTTTTCCTCTCTCTCAGGACTTTGAAGTACTAATGCCAATTCCATTTTGATACATGGTTTGGAAGCAGATTTTTTTCTTTGCTTTTATGGGGGATTTGAAATCATTATGGCAAAAATAATAATCATATTTTTCTAAAATGTTCATCTACTCATCATGTCACCGTCATAATAATCATTTTTGCAGTTATTTTTTTGGTTGGTAGTTCGTGCTCTGATCTACAAAAGCCCTGAAGATGGAAAGATGAGCTCAAAGAAGAAGAACAAGAGGAGGAGGAGGAGGAGGTGAAAAATGTACACACAAAGTATTTTCATGTGCTTTATTATTACACTTACACATTACTTGGCGGCGGCGTGGTATAGTCTTTTTAGTACTGGCTAGCTTGACCGACGTGTTCAGTTCAGAGAGTGTTCATATAATATGCACATAATATAACAGCCAGTGTACGCCAAATGGACATTACTATAAAAAGTGATGTTTTTATAGGCACTGGGCGAATGTATCGTAGACAAGACATGTACACTACTTATTTTTTTGAACAATTTTTTTTTGTGAAATCGTGATTTCGCACTTTGTACTTGTATTACTGAGGCTATAGTCATGTTATTCAAAGAAATATACTTTTCTTAGTAGACAGCAAACAGCGCAACTCATTTCGAGATGAAGAGAAGAGGTGTAATACCAATTCTAATGATGGGCCTATAACATAAAAAGCATTTTTGGTTGTGCACTGATGATGTTGATGATGATGATGTTTTTTGGAACTACTCTGTATATAGAGCTGTGCAATGTTGTATGATTAGCTACAGACCAACGGACTGGTTGATATTCATATTTTTGTCTTCACATAAATGATTTTATTACATGGTCTTTTCTACGTCTTGCAAGGTTTATTACTTGTGATGTAAGTATTATTATGAACGAATAGCAAATCGAATGTGACCAGTTTTACTTGTGGTGGTGGTTGTGATCCTACTGCTATAAATATTTCCATACGTGCATGTTGTTAGCCATATAGTTCAGTTTTTGTCGTGTCGAAAATGAGTCTGCACAAAACTTTAGAATGCCAGTTTTGTATACCTACATGCTTGGGTAGACACAAGTGGTCGGACCTCATCAAAAAAAAATTCAAGGTGCTCTCTTAATCTGCCCTGTATATTAACTTATTACCTTAATACGCTTCTGCGCTGATGGACATCCCATTCAGCATATCTAAAAAAATTATGCGTTAATCACTTTAATGCCTGTAGCTAGCTTGATTCCTAGAAGACCATGTTCGTGTAGTTAGATTAACTTTTTAGTGGTTCCTGCTGTTGTCATATTGCACACGGTAACAACAGGCCAGGGTCTATAATATAGATACATGCAATAATATAGCAACATCTATATACCTTCAATTATAACTTGATCATGTCATGATCCAATAGAATTGAAGCACGAAGTAAGGATAATCCTATTTCGACCAATAAGTTTTTAAATTGTGAAAAATATATTACTTCTACTACTTCTTTCGCTACTAGTAAAATAGATAATATATGATTTATTTCACGATATTACAGATTATGTCAGAATGAGCTCATCTTGTTTTACTTTGCAACAAAAACACTAAACCTGCCTCCTTCTTTCTGAAGTTGGCCACCACACCACGATACGACCACCAGTTTCAAGGACTTTTCCTTGATTACTTCTTGTGATTAGAATTTTTACGCTACAAGTTATTATTTTAAGTAAGCTTTCGGTAAACTACATTATCTCCAAGAAAAAAAAGTAGATTCAAAACCATTTTTTATTGCTTCTGCAAATATAGCATCGGATAGATAGATAGTTAAAAAAAGAGTAGCGCACAGGCAGCCTTTCAGTAAGACACAAGGCATGTGAGTGAAGATGATGATAAAATTACGACAATAACTTTTCCATAATAACGAACCCCATAAATTTACAACTGACAGACGGACGGAACGAGAAAAGGAGATTAAGTAGCAACAGCCGCACATCAGAAAAAACCCGATTCAAACCCCACAAAGACTAATTTTACTGTTGAGTGAGAAGTAAAAAAAGAATGTATTGGTATATATTATTCTTGACGAGCCCACATGACCAAATATGGTCAGTAAAAAAATCGAAGAAAGGTAGCGACAGATGCCAAAAATACTACCCCTTCACATTATACTACTTATAATCATCTTTGTAACGCACATAAACTTGATATTAGCTACCAACCCTTCATTTTCTATTATTATTTGCTGGTGATCTAGAACAACTCGGTTGTTTTTGTTCAAAATTAAAAGGGGAAATGACTATAATAATATCATCTTAAAGAATCGAACTTCATGCTTCACTACTTCGTGAAGACAAAGGCAATTCTTTATTGTTTTTGTCGCAGTTCCAAATAGATGCGAAATTCGCCTCGCCGCATAATTGCAGGCATACATATTTTTTATCAGGCTGGTTTCTTTTAAATTCATCCCTTGTCGGGGTAATATATGTACAAAGATAAGTGGTGAATGCATCAACGTATGTATTACAGAGAGCATGTCGTCAAGATGCCAAAGTAAATTGAGAATGGATTTTTTGTGAAAAGTTTCCATTTTCATTATAGCTGTTTTTTGTACTGGCTTTAATTCCGTTTTATTACAAAAAAAAATGTTGTGAAGTTGGTAGTGCAGAACTAGTTAATGTGAGAATTGCAATATTACGAGTAACGACCACTTGTTGATGTACATTGCACCGCATAAAGATGAGTAAAAAAGAGTTTCTTTTTTAGTGCAAACATAGGTGATCTAGCGGTATTTTTTCCTCTGCTTTCTTTAGCGGTAGTATTAAATTATTATTGTAGTCTTCGTCGTGTGCATGTGCATTTATTTTATGTCTTATCTCACGAAAAAATAAGAGCACAATAATTACATGCCATGAACTTTTTTATTCACGTCCCTTTTTACCTTATCCGCTTCCATCTGCAATATAAAATTTATCATCGTGTTTTTAATCCATCTAATGACATTTTCTATATCATAGCACAGCTAGTTATATTGTTACTTTAAAATGATAAAATGATAGAATAGATATATGTATATCGTTGAGGAAAAAGAAATCAAGGAAAATGTAGCCATATTTCGTCGAAAAGTACATACCTACTCTATATTGGTATTATTTTCTGCTACAACAATACAAATGTGTGTGAAAAATGTATTTTTTGAAGCTGAAAAGTAAAGTTTTATTTCAAAAATTAGCAAAGCTCAAATGCATTATACGTACCAGCATGATTCATGATTTTTTTTATCTTTTGGGAGAAAAAAGGATGATATTTGGCTACAAAGCGTATATGAGCATGCTTAGATTTTGTACGTACCTTTCTTTTTTCTTAATGGATATTTTTCCGCATTAGGGTAAATAATGATGTTGAATCAGTGCTGTAAAACGCATCGCTTTACAATTATTGTATTTACCCACAAAAATATCAAACGATGAGATAGATGACAGTTACAGTTTGAAAGTAAAGCAGTTCAACGAACTAGAGTCTTTTACCAGAGTCTTTATGTCTTGTTCCTCCTTTCTTCGCTCCTCTTTTCCTCCAAGCTTGACAGCATAAATATAAATTTTTATTTTCATGATCAACATTAACCATCGACTACGAGAGAGCCGAGAGAGAAAGATTTGCTTTGTCGTCATTCCGTTAGTTTTCAAGTGGCCGTAGTCACTGTGCAAATCAAAACAGGGAGACAAAATAGCTCAAAAATTTCTTGTTCATTTTTTTAACAATGTGTGGGAATTTCTTTCGACACGGGCCCTTTGATGTTTATACCACGTTGTGTGAGCATATAGCAAACCACATAAGCTTTTTTAATACACGGTTGGTCGATGACGGTCATTTCGTTGGGCATCCTGTGAAAAAATGTGATAATAATAACACTACTCTCATGCCAAGAACTCTTTTTCAAAGCGGGTTAATTGACGGTAATAGACAAAATAGATGTTGTTTAATGTGCAAAGTCAAATTTTCTTATATACTTGCCTTTCGGCTCAAGATTATCTAAAGATAGAAACTCATCTTTTGTGATAGAGATTGTGCGAGTTGTAAACAATTTCTTTCATCCTGTTTGAAAAAAGACGCATCTAAACAGTAGCCTAGCCAGTAGCTAGAGTGAATCAGTACAAGAACAATAAATATGATGCCCTGGGAAAAAGTTGCATCCAAGCATAATTAGACGACATTGAGCGTCATCATCAACTTGGCTGTGAGCTTCAAGTAGTAAATTCTTTTGATGAGGAGGATGATTGGATCTTTGGGGATTCACAGTACACTTATTGATGTTCGCAGTACTCACTCACTCAACTATTTATCAATTGTCAGTAAGTTGAAGAATGGACTACTTCTATTGTGTGATATGTCATGGCTTGTCGATCAAAGAGGCCTTTGGGGTTCCATTTACCAATAAAATGTACTTTCGTATGCTGTAACTTGCAATCTAGAGTGGTATGTGCGTATTCTAGATGAACATGGTGATGTGATGTGCAATGTACATTTTTAATGCATTCTTTAATTGGCATCCCAAGAAGAAGAAGAAATTTTTTGCTTCTTCATGTTTTATCGATTGACAGTAAGACTGCATATTCTGCTGCTGCTATACTCTAATAAGATGAAATGTCATAAGATGTATGCAAGCTTTTTTGAAAAATGTATTGCAATAATAATGATAATAACTCAAACAAACAAAAACAAGACAATATAATAATAATGCGATCGTAATAAACAATACCTACTCAGTACTCAATTCTAGAGAAAAAAGCTGAACAAAATGCACAGGAGCTGTTGCTGATTAATAAGATTTTTGCTGAGAGCAAAAAAAGCAGAACGCAGAAATAAGGAGCAAATATATAATCATAGGACCAGAAACACTAAATAAATTCAATCTCTCGTTCTTAATTGGACTACTTGCTTGAAGCCAATATGATACCTAAAAGAAGAGGATGATATTATTTGCTCAATATATTTTTTGTTTAAAAAGAATGAAAATATTATGTGCTTTTCTTGGTTTTAGGACTTGGCGCACGAACGTAATAAGCTCCACAACAGGATTACATTACAAAATGTATCAGGTGCATCTTGTCGCTCACATGCCAGTACGAAATTTTTTTTATTGGATAAAATACTTGTAAAGGAGTTCACTGTTGAAAAGTTATCAGTTATGGGGATCAGTATGCAATATAATAAAAGGACGTCGGTCAAATAGATAAAAACGGTTTGATGTCAGTTTACTTCTGCTGTTCACCACTTTCAACAAGAATAGAGCAAGTAGAGAAGGAGCCAGCATGAAAAGAAAGATAATATGCATATTTTTCAAAGAAGTCTTGCAATATTGTATCATTATTTGTTATTTTTAAGGAGGCGGAGGACGACGAATAAGAAGCAGGGCACATCATATATATGATAGTGATCATTATTGTTATTACAACTTCTCTCGACTTCAACAATAAATGAAGAATGGGGTAAAAACCAGTTGATTTTGACCAAAAACTGGAAATTCTCTATTTACGACACTGTCTATGTCTATCCGCTTTTAATACTTGCTGCCTGAGTTTGACTTGACTTGGGTATAATTTGTATAAATTCATGAGTGATTTAAAAGAATGCATTTTTCTTCTGACCGATATGTATGTGTTTAGAGGTTTTATTGTTTATAGACTTTAAAAAGAGAGAGAAATATACATGCATGCACAAGTCAATGAAACAGGATGAGTTGTAAGAACAAAAAAGAAAACAGCAATAATTATTACTTTTAAGCTTGTTCCTGATTTCAGCACAGCAACATAATATATTTTTCCTGAATTTTCGTGAACAAAGTTTTTTTCTTCAAGAGAAAGAGAAACATGTTGTAAAGAATTTAATGTATTCTCGGGAGATGCGCTTTTTATAAGTGTATATCTGTATATCTATTTATCTCTACCAGATATATGGTTATGTTCACACACAAGGTTGTAAATTATCTGACGTGACTGAGTGATGCGTTTTCGTAAAAAGGGGAAGGAAAAACGGTAAAAATTCGTCATGAAATCCGTATATCCTAAACTTTAAGAGATATATTTGCAGTATATGGAAATATATACTAGGCATGCTATGGATATGGATATCGACCAACAAGCGCGCGCCATTTAGTATACATTTTGTCGCTAACTTTGGCTCACGTTTGTTTGCCATGCCAGTGTATATGACTACCTGCTGATATTGCTACTATATGTCAACATGCATGGCTTTTCATGGCAGCCGCATTAAAGTCATTAATTTATTGCAGCAAAAAAGATGGTCTTTTTCTATATAAAAATTTATTTTTTATGTTTTAATATAAAAAAAGAACTTCGTGTAGAACGGCATGGCTAAAACTTTTTGTCATATTTATGTGTGTTGAATATGGAATTGCTTGCAATGATAAGTTCTAATGATTTTATCATTGTTTTAGATCCTTGCGTGTGTAGTGTAAAGAGCTACTTTATGGATACTGTCGAAGTTATATTTACCCCAAAAACAGGAAAAATATATACATAGCTAACCATCAAATAGGGTATTTTACTAATTTTTTTTACACACATGCGATGCGAGAATCCCTCACAAGAAGAAATCTGGTTTACGTGTCACTAAAGAGAAAAGGAAACATCATCTTGTTGAGTAGGCACGCTTGTAATATGGCTTTTGGAGTGTTTTGCTTTCATAGAAGATGTTATTATTGAAAAAGCGACCTCCCATAAATTGATGGCAGTTAAAAAGTCAAGTGAGCCTAACAATATAGAAATTTATGGGTTTTTAATGCACATGCAAATTAATTTGAAAATCATCAATTAAATATAATGGTTCATGTCACATCACAAAATACATTACTTAATATTTGACACACGATAGGCGTCTTGTCTCTATATTCAATATAACCGTTTATATTGATTTTTTGGATGGGTAACCATACTAGTTTTCTTCCTCCGCAATAGGTTTTGCCTTTGTTTTTAACTGTTCACGTGCGTACATCAATGTTGTTTAAATGCCTCCCAAAACAGCATTGAAGAATAACCTTAACTTCTTCCCTACCACATACATAATAATTTTCCGATCATCTAATGGCAAGACCTACTTTAATACGCTATGCGTCCGTCGTCCGTAGAATTGTTACTGCATTTTTACTTGCAAGCATGCAAACTTAATCAAAATTATCATTATTATTACCCAAACAGGTAATGTATGGACTATCATCATTATCAGTGGAAATTATCTTTGTAAAAAGAGAAGTAAGGTGCACCAAGAACCAAGAAGAAAAATAAATTAATTCATAAGAAGTAGCAGAAGTGGTAATATAAGAAAGTAATAATAATTAATAAAAATTATGCTTGAAGACGCATTATTTGTTATTTACTACTGAAGAATAGTTATTTTACTGCGGTGTCGGCAATGATGATACTACTATAGCGTCATGAAGTTATACACAGTGGCAGTGAGTTGATATTATCATATTAATATTAATAATTTCTGGTATAATTCTGTTGCTAAAATGTTCTCTCTATATATTCAATACTTCTAACAAAGCTTAAAAGGAGCAACCTTCTACTTCTCATCTTCCTTTTTATTAGTTTGTCGGCTGCACTCATCATTTCTGGCATTTCTGCTTTTTTTGTTTACGATATGCATAATGTATATAATAGCTATCACCTGAAGAATTTGCTAGAGAATTACCAAGCACTAGCAAGAAAGGCTGCCAAACAACATGGTACATACAAAGTTACATGATTGTTTTATTTTCTGGTCGTTTCAGTTCATGAGCGAGTACTTTACGGCCTTTCAGTACTCATTTTCATAATATGAAATATAGCATGTCGACCAATAATAATTTTCGTGGTAACGTTTAGACGAACACTTCTGTCTGATATAGATTTCATTATTGATCTTCTTCTAACAACTGCGAGTGTCAAAATATACAACATCTGTAATATAGAAACACTTCTCCGCTTCCACTATTACACGTTCGTTCGAGATTTAACTTTATTCTCTATTAGCAAAAAAAAGTGATGACACTTCTACTAAATTACGCATGTTTTTGTATTTTAAGTGGGTTGTTATTGTAATACTTTTATCATGAATGATAGTGAAAGGAGTTATTTAGAATGCGTGACGTTTTCAGCCATACATGGCTTTCTCATTGTCGATAAAATTCTCCATTTGATCGTCATTTTATGTGCCTTAACGAGAAATATGCGTTGATGTAATGAAATTCTCGACAACTTTATTTTTTGATCATGATCTGGAAGGTAATTAACTTGATATAAATTAGGGTTGTCATCATATTCTCAAAAGATTTTTCTCTGCTTTAATTCTATGTTAATTAAGCTTATTACACCAGTCTAAAATTAAAATATCAATCTATTTTAGCACTTGAAAACTCGCAATGCTATTGATTGGGTTTCTTTTGTTATACGATCAAAGTTAAAATGATGAGAACAAGTTTGTACTTAAAAGAAATATTTTTATGCTTGCTAACAAATTAACATGAAAAAGATCCGCTGTTAGTATTGACAGCGTTAAGTCCTCATTTTACACAAAAAATTCAACGCAAAATGAAAATAGTTAACACTTTTGCGACACGGTAATTTTTATCACCTCCACCTTTAAACTTATTTTCTAAGATTGACAGATGGCTTACGATTAGTCGAGAGTTCATGTAGAAAATGATATGGGCTTGGGTATTCGAACTCATTTTTAAACACAATTTTTCAGTGATGAACGCTCACCAATGATATGTAGTGTTTTCATTTGATAATGGTTTGATTTAACATACAGCCTATTTTCTTATCAAAACACATGTTTTATGTTATGTGCCATCTATACGTACAAATTATCTTCTGAAAAACGTATTTTTGCAGAAAAACTGTTCATGTCATATAAAGCATATATATAAGCACATATTGTACATGTCTGTATGGGTACGTTTAATATTGTAATCATTGTGATTATAACCATCTGTCTTGAAAAGTTAGCTCGTGTGACGATTGATTGGTGTGTGTACTTATTTTGCTACAATATATGGGCTGAACTCCTGCAACAATAATCAACCAACCACTTACGTTTTACAAAAGATTACAATGTATTCCTGACTGAATTTTCTTTTTTCATAAGAAATAACAAGTTTTTGAAGAAAAAATCCTTTTTGTATTTTGATCATTATATCAAACACTTCATTTTTGGCATTTGATATATCTCATTTATTTATTGTCATGAAGTAGTTGTTTGATGTAGCATTTTGTTGGTTGAGATTGAGATACAAGAAATCCATTTTTGATTTTGCAGCCAATATATATAGGTAACATATAAAAGTACGTGAACTCTTTTTATCATCTATGTATATGTAACAAAACACAATAATGATAGCAACAATTTTACAATCATTTTACACAAAATATCTCCAAAATGAAAGTCGAAAGAATATAACTATTTAGACTTTTCATGTTTATATTCCTCAATATTTTCCACAAAATGTATTTTTGCTCTTCAAACTCCTTTCCGGTTATTACGTATCTTTTAAATGTGCTCTCATGAAATCCCACTGAGAAAATTATTTCCATTTCCTTTACATTGTTACAATAGCTATTCTATCGATTGGACTCGTTATGCTGATTTTGCATCAGATCTTTGCACGATATTCATAAATTCATGCTTGCAAATTTAAATCATGTCTCAAAAATATAGACTTTTGAGATCGGAGCCATTACTAGAGCAATCGATTTCCCTATTTTAATAACCTTATAACTTTTTCCTTTGCACAAATAAACATACGATTCAAAATTTGATAAAACACATGCATGCAAACATATATACAACCTCACGATACAATCCACGTGTCAACGATAAGTTGACGAGTGGTTGTGGCTTTTCTGGCTGCACTTTTTGGTTTCTTTTTATAATGACGATGATGATGATCCTGTTCATGCCACATGATAATGACATCGTTCAATGATTTCATAAGCCATCAAAACACATCCCCCCATCAGATCAGACACACAAATGTTCATACGCACGCCACATTTTTTCATGCCAGAAACAAATAGCTACACCATGTTATCACTCGCATTTCGCTTTACCACCATGAAGACGCTAAAATGTCTACCTGTACCCTGTCCTTGTATTGTTCATACTCACAACACAACAAATAAGTACATATGTTTATATTTATACACATATATTCATACTTGTGTACACAATAAAACTATGCATTTTCTGATGTACGTGTGGGAATGAAAATTGCTCGCATGATTGTACTTGATTTCATTGTAATTGGTTGCTTGCGGCCTAATTAGGCAGACATTAAGCGTCTCATCATCTTGATTTGTGTATGGCACACGGTAAATATGTATAAGGGAAAGTAAAGTGGTTTTTACCTGTACAAACCTTCTTATCACTGTACTTCGGGGGTGGTTGGATGCACAGGAGATGAAATAATAATAACAATGTTTGAATCATACATGTTCCTTCTCTCATTCTCTCTTCAAATTATTATTGTATGCTGATTGTTTCAAGTAATGATAATATTATACAGTGATTACCGTTAAACCGACGGTCGTCATCTTGAAAAGTGTGGATGAATGAACGGATCCAATTCTCTCATCTTTTTATTAAGTCAGCGGAGATGTAAAGAGAAATAAAAATGAGAGGTCAACGTGGCTTTTACTTGCACATTGTTGCTCATTCTATTCCACAACAAAAATGTATTATGAGAACCATGTGAAAATTCTTTCAAGATGTTTGCTTTCCTCTCCCTCCTATAGCCTCCTCGCATGAAATATTTAATAGAAAAGTACACCCATACAATACGTGTCATGTGCTCACTCACATATCCCTACAATCCATTTTTTGTAAGAAAAAAGAGTAATAACATGCCAACAAACTTTGTACTTCACGGCAAGTTTCGGTCGGAGGGATATTGCCAAGCCCTTTCAAAGTCAGATAACTTTTCCATCACATACTTTGTACATTGTACACATCATAGTTGTTGCTGCTGCGTCGTCTTAATAAACATTCTTTTGGGAGCTTGTATGTTGTTATCCAATGCATTTTTTAGTTATATCGTAATATTAAAATGTAATAAGGCAGAAAAATTCACATTTCAGTACATATGTTACATTATGTGCGGACGTCAAGTGCTCTTAAAAGCAGCACCGCAGGTTGTCGAAATCTCATAAGTCACGCTAATCTCAATCGGGCTCTCTGACTATATTGTATCTGACTGAGCGACATAATAATGTGGAACAAACGAGGAATATTCAGTATGCATTATAATAAGAAAGTTTTAAACAAGACATTGCATTGGTGGTGTGGTGTAAAAAACTAGTTGATATTGTTATTAACACTATCAGTACAATGTTATATCCGGCAATGGTGTTTTTATTCCTGATATTTGTATAATAGATTGTTATATGAAAGAGGTGATTCATCTCAACGTAATTTTGTATAATAGAATGTAATCAGCTCATCACAGAGGGAGTTTGAAAATGAATTGTAGAAAAAATAATACTAGATAAAGAGTGTGAATTTTCCATTATTTACGCAGCATAAAATTCCTCAAGTCAGAAAGAGATTTGAGATAATATGATAGGATATAAGCGAATAAAATGCTGTTCTTTGCAAGTTCATGTTCTCTGGAGCAAGACAAAACTGAGCGGTACAGAGTTACAAGTTACTTTTGCCCTTCTATTTTGCTTTCACTTTTGCTGTCAATAAGCTACATAAGCATGTATACTTCTTCATGGAGTCTTGTTATTCGTGCATGTAAAAATCTAAAGTAAATTGCTGGACATAAAAAATAAAAACAAATGAAATTAAATCAAAATCAAATCCTGCTCACCATGAAACGAAGGTTGCAATCTAATCAAAACTGTAAGTGATTTCGAAGGGGCAACCTTTCAACTTGAAACCTATAATTTTTACCTTTTCACATTGTAAATGGCAAGCTAGTTGCGGCTTCATGTCATACATATGTACTTTATGTGTATGTGCTGTTCCTAATAACACTTTATAATACGCTTAAAAATCATTGGAAAGCACGACGATGAAATAGAACATATAGCAAATCAAACAACAAAAATGAGGTAAACAAAAAGGTAATTTATTATGGAAAAGGGGAACACGAACTAATATTCCTCCATGCTCTCCTCCTCTTCATCTTTTGTGGTATTACAGTTTTTACGCGAAAAAAAATCGTTCGTTTACACGGCTATACTCATTCATTATCGCATAGTTGCGGGCAGGCGTTTATATTTCATCTCATTTTTGGTACAAAAAGTAAAGTGATGGTGTGAGCAAGTGGTCTAGTCATGAGTTAAATATTATTACGCTTTTCAAGAAAATATCATCTCTTTACAAACTACTGCGGGAGAGAGAGAGAGCAATGGCATTTCACGGCAAGAGAGAAGGTGGTGAAAAAAGGTGGAAAGAGAGATGAAAAACGAAATAAATTGAATAACGAGAGTGCACATTAAAAGAATACATGGATTTTACGCTGCGCTCCTATAGAATAATATACTGCTTCAAAAGTCTCCGTAGTTTTTTTGTTCATTTTTATCCTTCTTTTTTCTTAGCTTAGTCGGAAAGCAATCCGGATAAGTTCAACAATTTTCAAATAATTTCACTAGTTCGTGTAGATGAGTTTGATTATTAAACCATTCCTGTTTCGTTTTTGTGCATTTTTACTTCTTGACGCACCGGCAGTATATATGGGCTGGTTCGCTGACTTGTATGAAGTATGATTGATAGGGAACAGGTGAAAAAGCGAGCGGTATGAAAGTGGAAAGAGGTACCTTACCAGGGAATGAAATAAGTGCAGGTGCAATATTCACGTTTTATTAAGAGCAGCGTTTGTTGTGTGAATGAGCTTTTGAGATACAAAACCATTTTCCCAGATCTGTAAAAGCAGAGGTAATCTGTATCTATAATTTTTTCTTCCTCTTTCATACATACATACATACATGAGCATTATACTTTGTACAAGATCGGAGTACGGGTTTTTGTTACATTATTACTTGTTTTGCAAATTGTATTTTCTGTACATATTCTATTTTTCAGGAAAATCGTGATTTCTGATGGTTTTTACAATGGCAATCAGATCTGTTTCTTTGCCCACTTCATTGCTTTTGTTTAAATAATACGTTTTTTGACAGACATTTCACATGGGCTTATAAAAATGTGGAATATCATAAAGTAATTCATCACCATCATCATCATCATGTTGGACTAGTATAGTATCATCATTTCACCATCAAAAGAAAATTATCAGTCTGCTATCACGTCATTCATCCCCTTTAATTCGGTATTTTACTGGTGAAAAACTGTAATAATCAGAATAATGTGCGTGTTATTGGATCACCATAATTGATCCCCTCACATAAAATATTTTACTCGCTCAAAATATTTTTATGACGGGCTGTAAATCAAATTGCTTTTTATGTGGAAAACTAAATTTGAGGAATTTTTTTCTCTAAAAGAAAGCAAAACAAGTCAGGCAGTGCATTGTATTAAGTCCTTTACTGTAATTTCTTGATAAAATCTTAACTTTTTTGTGAATCTTTAGCATTCAGACTCAAACTAAATGAGTAGTAGAGACATAAGCCACTACACCCAGACAATACAATTTTTATTTATTGTGCAAAAATCATCTTTCCCATCCCACATGCTCTTATCTGCTTTCTATACAAATAAAACTGCAAGTCAAAAAGTTGTTATGTAATCATAATAATAAAAAGTAAAGTACATAGGTGTATACACACTACAATTATTCGGTTGGAAATGCGTGAATTTTTTCTCCTTCAAAAGTCAGTGGTTCTTGAAAAAGCTGTATTTCATTTTTATTACATCTTCAATATTTCAATAAACCTTTCACAATGAAAGGCAACAATAATAATATAGTGTATACAAGACAAGAAGACGGATAAAGAATGAAATATTGTAATAAAGAGAAAAAATGAAGAAGAAAGGGGATATTACATACTTTAACTAACACACAAGAGCGTGGAGAAAGAGATAAAATCAATGATAATAAATTGGTACGGTACTCACCTTTGAAATCTAGTTTAGTTCACTATTTTAGAACAATGTAAGTACTAATAGCTCACTGTTAACAAAAAAACAAACTTGCAGGTCTTCTCTTCATTCTTTCTCTTTCAGATCGAGATTATCTCTATACCTTTTGTGTACTTAATATAAGCTTATTTGTTATAGATTTGTATTTCTTTCTTTTTTTTGTATGTGGGCTTCCTAATGATAATATATTGCAAGTTTTTACTCATATTGTATCACATTATGTCGGTATTGCATCTATATGCTACACTTAATTGTGTACATATAAGTACATGTACGTTTTCCACATAAGTTTACTGACTCTTCAACAATATCACACACAAACAAAATAGATTTTACAATGAAAATGGAGGCATAACATGGAGGATCACGAACTCGTCCATAGGTGAAGCCCACACGTTTGCCCTCATAAATAAATATACTCCATTATCGTCAACATCTTTTCTGTGGTATTATGATTTCCATTCTATGTGGTGTTAACTTTTAACTGAACTCCCCCTTTTCTTTGGTACATTAAGAAATAAGACGTATTTGTACACTGCGTGTTATTTGGAGTATAGGCAGTAAAAAGTGTTTCTCATCTCGCCATATTTTGAAACTTACTCTTTGTTTCGTTTCATCCTAATATCATTTCCCCCCAGAAAACACCTGCCAACCAACCTTAAGTTTCAAATGATCCAGATGAAAAGTCAGAGTAAAAGAACCCTAGCTCAGTATTTGTATTTGCTTTTCAAAATATGCGTAACAAGTACATGAAAGCTTTTGGGAGTTTTATATTACAGTTTATATTCATTTGGTGATGAGATGTATACTTTTCAATGTAGTATGCACAGTAGTAAAAATCTCATCAACATGGCAAGAAATATATCGTTAGTTGATCATTAACAAAGTTCAACCGTAAAATTACATAGATCCACTTACCATCTTCATGTTAATTGTTCGTTAACCCAAGAGGAAAATAAAATGGGCCTACTAATAATAAGTTTCTGTAATAAAAGGAGAGATGAAAATGCGACTTCTCATTCTCAGCCCCTATAAAACACCAACAGTAACACTGCTCTTTATGTAAGTTCAGATAGGGCACAATCAGAAATGATACACGCCTCCACCTACCTCTATTTTAAAAGGTACATATAATGGTGCGTGATGGTAAGTGACGTAGAGTCGAGTAACTAAAATCATAAACTTTGCCATTCTTTTTAGTACTTTTTTTTACAATGCGTGTGACATGATTACTATACATATAAGATTTCACTCCACTAATAGCAATTGTAATGACACCGATAATTAAGATAATCAACCTTATTTCAATGAAGAGTTCCATTATAATCAAGGCAAATGGTCATGCATGGCTTAAATATATGTTTTAGTGTTGATATTTTTCTTGTGAAATCGCTGTTACAGCAAACACTACACGCTGAAAATTAACTTTAACAAATATTATTGTTTGGAATTATACTTTTTTTTTACTATACAATTGCATGTTAAAATTGAATTAGATGGGTTTTGGGAAGCAGCAGTGTATACTGTATCATAATAGCTTGGTTAGAGTAAACGTGCTAATAATAATAAACCCTCATTGCTTGCTGCACTTCTTCTTTGAACAAAAAAGTTTAATGAATTTGTGTAGTTTGGTCTATGCGCAATATGGATTTTCAGAATGATGCGAATGAATACTATTTACTATTTTCTGTAGGTCCAAATTACCTTTATCTCATTGGCAGATTAGTATTTTTACCCCTTCTGTTTCCTTATTTTTTTCTAGCGAACATATTGTATTTTTTTTACTTTACTTACACTTGCGTAAAAAAAGCAATTGTGAGTTTTTACTATGGTCCAGCCTCCTCCTTTTAGAAATTTAACAGAGTGAAATAGTTAGAGAATAGTATTCACACATTCTCATTGACATTTTTATGATTTTTCTTTTTCTTCTTATCCGTTCATTGCTATTATGAGATGATATTATGATGGTTGATGCGCGGACAGAGTGTTTGAGGGCATCAAAAAAATACATTATGTATTTGACCATAACTTTTCCTGGTGTGCCATACCAGACCACCACCTTCATTACCATTACCGACGGATATAAAACAAGCGAGAAATTTACGTTCAGTAAAGAAGTCAAAACACAATCAAAACTGAAATGTAGTTATGATTTAAGGAGGTGCCAGGTAATTTCAAAAAGTGCCATTTTAAAAGCTTTCCTCAACGAACGTGTGAAAAATTACCATGAATCCGGTTCACGACCGCTTGCATTGGTAATGTACCATTGCCTCCTGTCTGTTTGTTGGTGGTAATAAGCCCTTTTTAAAAGAGTAATAATGTGTTAGCCACACAGGTGGTGTGTAAACTATTTAATGGTTAAAAACGTAAGAAATTGTAGGCAAACAATGAGAGTATATAATATAATATTCTGAATATCAACAGTAACGCAGCCCTGATACTGATATATATAGCGGTTCAGCTTTTCCCACACCTTTTTAGCATGTTTTCGCAAAATACCGAGTGGGCAAATACACTTTTGTACCTTTGTCGAACGAATTATGAATTATGTACGTCTACATTGAATGTTTTCTTTCGGGTGATCTATTATTCTTGCCTTTTGTTAAAAGAAAATCCAATTTACTTTGGATCAGCAAGTCGTTACGTTTTATCTCTTTGCGCGGTGATTTTCCTTTAATGATTTAATTTCTATTGACTGTGCTGATTTTTAGTGCATCTTGTTAACGTTTTGTTACCGACCCATCATTCCAATCACATAAAACATTTAATGTTTTTTCACATATCTGGTCTATCAAAAGTAACATTTGAACCAACCAAAAGGGAAAATACTTTTTCTTCTTAAAAATGCGATGATCGCATGCGTTTTATAGTATATCTGTAACTTGATCCACAAACAAAAAAAAACTTTGAAAATAATTGTTTTAAAATAAAAGTTTCTTTTCATTCGTAATTGGAATTGATGGGCGGGAAACCAGAAGCTTTTTAGCGTCACAGATTTTCAACATTCTCCAAATTTCACAAATGAATCCGACAAATGAAGTGTATAAACTTTAAGCAAAAAAACTTGGTTTTTCTTAATGATTGCAATTGTTCTGCTTCTGTACAAGAAAGAACAAGTAAGCAATTTACAATTTCTTTACTAACTGCATCGCTATTTTGCTCAGTAAAAATTAATTATCTGAACAACGATATCGCGCAAAAAGTAATGATGTTACGAATAAGACTAAAATTGATTTGAAAAAAAGTGTTGCAAAAAATGATGACGATAATGAGAATATTACCACTTTCAATGCAAGCAGTTAGGTTAGTGGCTACTTGTATTTTCATTTGAGAACACAAGGAGCAGTTTTTGATGGGTGTTGAGTTTACGAAATGTTTTCTTTTTTCTGCTGTCAGTGGGTAATCACATTCTCTCTCATCATTCTCATATCTGGTATTACATGAACAAATGATTAGCAAGTGATAAGTTTTTAATTTTTTGCTGCATTCAATTTGCCAAAGAATGTCATGTATTAGGATTAATGATGAAAGTAATAAATGAAGTGACTGAACAGATTGTTTGTTGGTACAACAGGGGCTACAACCTATAATTATACAAATATATCATGTTTTACTTATTTCTCCCTGTCTAACCGTAACTATATCATATTAACTTTTTTCTCAAGTACATTGCTTTAACTTAACACGACAAAAAAATGAAAACAGAAAAGCGATGATCATCATGAGTATGAGTGACCACTATAAGGAAACAAGGAAGGCATGAAAACTGGTTCAGTTTTTGGAAGGTTGATGATGATAATGAACAAACTTGGATAATAAACCAAATAATCTGTAGAAATATGCTCTCTGCTACTGGCTCTTTTTATCTGCTTTCTTGACTTTCTTCCTCTGATTCTTGTTCATCTTAAAATAATTTTGTACATAACATCACTAGAGAATTAGATGGAATTTTTTAATTACTTCGTAATAAGTATATGTTGTATACACAAAAAAGTGGAGAGCCCAAACTATAGATATTGAAAACTACACCATATCGGAAAAGTTTATAGAAAAAAAATTGTTGAAAACTGATAATAAAATTGCTCCAGAAATTCCCTAAAGGTACATAACCCATCTTGTTTGTTGTACGTTTATCATCATCGTCACTTTCAAGAAGTTGGTTTAAAGCTTGGTCTCAGCCCAACAGAATTAAGGGTTGATTTTTTATATTATTGACCATAACTTGGTTAAAACTAAGGTAGTTTTTTATCATCTTTCAAGTGGGGGTTGGACACAAATGCTTCTGTTTTTCAAGAAACTTAATTCGTTTTAAAAGTTGATATATGAAGAGTGTGTCTACACAGTTCAGACACGTAAATATCATATCCTCCCCCCTTTTAAAGACAAAATAAAAAACTTAAACTTCGAAAGAACATAAAAATTGAATACAATCTTATAAAAAAATATTGAAAAGTTATCTTTGCATGTCATGTAATGTGCTGGTCACAGAAGCGCACAGCAGATGCGCATAATGCAAAAAAGCTTCCTCTGTTACCTGATACTAGTGTAAATATTAACCAACAGAAGAAGTACCGATTTTCCTTTTATTTTCCAAGGCATTTATGATCATGATCAGTGTCTGGCAAGCTACTAGTAGCCAAGAAAAAAGAGAAAAATGACAAATGGGCATGTTATCAGATCTGTAGCAAAGGAGGAAGGAAGAAAACTCTGAAAGAGAATTTGAACAGGCAAACAAAAGGGTAATATGGTAAATAAGAGTAAAGTAATCGAAACAATAACAAGCAGAAAAAGTAGATAGACAAGTTGGTGCAATCAGTACCATGAAATATGGGTACACTAAGTTGTTAGACATATAGACAGCAAGAAATTGAGCAGAATAAATCGTAACAAATTCCAGATTGTTACCCTTATCTTTTCGTGTTCTTTCGGCAAATGCTCATTAGGAGTCCTAGTTGGGCTCATAATTTTTCACCAAATGGTTTTGCGATGCACGGAGCAATTGAGATATGTGAATGCATAATAGTTATGAACGTATGCAATATTATGTATATGAGTATAAAAAACGTATTGTAAAAAAGGGAGCACAAAAAAATATTGATTTTTTATATTCTTTGGTGTACAGGTGGTATTATCATTATCAATGTCAGTCAATCATATAAATTTCAGCAACGTTTGTTACGTTTTACCTCACACACAGACAGTATATTATTGTGAAAAGTAAGGCATTGATACGTATATATTCAGCAAACAATGTTGGGAAAATAATAATAGTAAGATGATATGCATAACAATAACGTACGGATGCCTAAAGTTGTAATTTTCAATAAAGCAACTCTGACTTCAATTGTTCGCATGTCATGTTTCTTTCAATTTTCAAATCGGAGACTACTCTACTACTACATATTATGCTTTTGTGCTTGTTCCATTGATATTGATATATTGATAAAATGTCGAGTGCAGTCCAGAGCAGGCAGTCACTTTTTCAATCAGTATATTTATGCAGTTATCGGCTTTACTAAAGCATATTTGCCTGTAAGCAGTGAACC
The DNA here is from genome assembly GCA_034693345.1 of Entomobrya multifasciata. Taxonomy (NCBI): domain Eukaryota; kingdom Metazoa; phylum Arthropoda; class Collembola; order Entomobryomorpha; family Entomobryidae; genus Entomobrya; species Entomobrya multifasciata. The sequence goes on along the minus strand of JAQFXM010000002.1, from coordinate 100,210 downwards.
TACCTACCTGTACGAAATATGATATGAGATAATAATAGCAAAAGATTGATACTATGATTTGTGTTATAGAATATATAGTGCACAGCAAGATCTCACTGTAATAATATCTACCTAATCATCTTACCTTTTAGATAGGAAAGGATGCAACTTTTTTTGTTTTTGATTCATTTATTGATTTGAGCAAGATGAGATGAGAAAAATGGGGAACAGAGATGAACTAGTTGTCTTACTTTTAAATTAGTCTCAATTTATTTCAATTTTCGATTCTCATCTTTCCTTCTTCGCCGTGCATATTTGCTTGCTTACTTTTTTACAGCTCTCTGCTGGCTGCTGATTCTGATTGCCTTTGATTTTGGCGTCATCATCATCTTTTGACTGGTTGAAAGAAAATAACAATAAAAAGCATGTAAAATCTGTCGGTCAATACACTTGTTCTACATGTGGTGTGTGTATATAAGTTGATCGGCTCTGTGTGAAGTCGCCGATTACACACATAGTTTGATTTGACCTAGCTTGAAGAAACCTTATCCGTGGCGAATTCAGATGGAATCAAGAAAGTATGCGAGGAGATAATAGGACAAACGCCATGTACCTACATACTTCATCTACTAATTCATAATTCATGTTGTGCTTGGAAGAAATGCGGTTGGCAAGTTGAAAAATTGCAATTGACATTAACGATGGCTGCCGCTGATTTTATAGGGTTCAAATTCTTTTCTAGCTGTACGCTGCGGAAAAATGTCAGAAACTGAAGTACAGCCTTACATATAATTTCACAACAAATTGTGATTGATCCTGAATAAAACGTGTACCAACACATGCAATAAATATACGGAATTTCGTGATATATTACATTCAATTTATGATACAAATATGTTCGCTCACATACTTCTACTTGGTGCAGTCTGTTTTGTAAAATCTTGATTCTTAAAAATGCAGTTTGAAATCTCTCTTATTTCTCTTAAAACTTCCGTTTAATGGATATGTGTGCAGCTATTATTAACATGCACTTAAAACCGTAATCTAGTTTATTGTTTGGGATGAATTATATCGCTGGGTTATTGTTTATTCTTAAAGACATTTTAAAAGCAGGTATTTTTCCAGTTCATTGAAAAGTAAACTGGGGCGGTTTCACGGATACAAATTGCAGGGTTGAACTTCTTTTCACAAGGAGGGTTTCCACCACAGAAGTAAACAATCATGGTTGTTGTTTTCCTGTGAAAATTAGTCCTTATCCTTAAGCATTTAGGCAATCATCTTTATCTTTGTTTTACCCCATTCAGTAATAAAATCTACCGTAATTTTAAATTGTAGGGTTCACCCTCGTTGTTCTTTTACATTTGTTGTATAAAAAATGAGAATGTGAAGAGTTTCTCAAAGGAAATTACTGCAGAGTTGATACACTTTCCCTTTTTGCACCGGTTTTAATTTTTTATGTGAAATAGCAAAACAAAATGAGGAACCACACATGCAGCATCAACAAAATTAAAATTAACAAAGAACATCCATTACCATTAATTTTTAACTGTTGATAAATATAGACCAGCTAAATTTACGTGAACAGTTTAAGCTTTGAAATTAAGTAAGTATAATTTCAGTTCAATTTAACTAAACTTTTTTTGCCTTTTTTGTTTTTAGATATGCAGTACTCACCATATCGGATCCCTGACTCGAGGAACTACGAGGTACGTTCATTAAATTGACTAATTACTATTGCTTAACAGTTAACTCTAGTGAAATCTGCAAATTCCTTATTTTACTGCTTTTTAATCTTATTTATCTAACGTATTAATTTCGCATGGCTTAATAACAAACTGTCATAGTATACAAAAATAAGGACCCTATGATTATGCATCTTGTTACCGATAAACTTATTACCAACATAAAAAACACATGAGAAAGTCGAATGTATTTTTGTTAAGATATCTTCAGTACAAAATAGTAATGAAAGCTTTATTATACTTTTAATGTTTTGTATCCGAATTAAATGGATCTGTGAATGCTGAATCTCCATCCTTCATTATTCTCTTGAATGAGGAGTAATACTAAGTCTCTTTTGTCGGTCTTTTCCTCACTTTGTATACAAGCTTTTGACGAATAAAAAAGCACCGAAAACAGTATGCGGACAGATTATTATGATTGGGATCAAAACACAAAGAAAGTGGAATGATAGGGTTTAATTTATTGGTGGCAATAGCTCATTGTATATAAAGTTAATGGCATGCTTGGGATTCTGATCTGGAATACATACCAACGAAACATTTTTTTAATGTTCATTATATACTTATCATCGTTATCAAGTTGCTTGTTGTGATGAGGAAACTTTGAATACAAAAGTCTTGTCGTGAGTGAGTACAAAAACTTGTCAGGACACAGAAGGACCATATTCTTTCATGATACCATTCACTACACTTCACATGTTACCCAATTTATAAAGATGATATTCGTTGTGAGGAATACTCTAGTTTAAATACTCATCTCTGATTTCATTTCATAGAACTTTCAAATCAACTCGGGTGATGATACGGAATTATTGATAAAATTTAATAACGCGTATAGCTGAAAATTATGAGTTCACTGATCATTTAATTTTTTGTCTTGAATCATGATTTTGTAATAAAATAAAGATCACCCGGTAGCCTGTAAACCAATCAGTCAGTCCCGTCAATAGTTGATTGTTCTTTTTACTGCTGTAAAATTATCGATATAAAAACTACAATGCACACAAGCTGTTTGCAAACTTTTATATTCTTGTAATTTATTGTAATATCTCTAAAACAATCAGAAAATCGTGTAGATTTGGTGCATCGGTGTTTAATAGAAATGAAACTTGAGAAGTAGATACACATAATCACAACCACTTTATTTCCTTGCACTTTGCACTATCGTATTATTATCATCAGCAGAAGAGAGTAAGATGCATCATCTAGTTTACCTACTAAACTAACCAAAGGAATGAAATGAAAGAATGCGGTATTAATGCCACTTTTGTCCGTAATAAATTTTGTCAAGCTTTTTTTCAATTAGTTCGACCAACCACTATACAAGAGCAGCAGTAACAGAAAAAAACCATCAAGATCACAAGAGAATCATTACAAATTATGTAAGTATGAGAGAAAGGTATACTAGAGCAACACGATTAAAATAGGGAGAACATTTTCACAAAAGCTTTACTAGTTTGCTAGCTGCTGCTGCAGGCAATAAACTTTTTCAGGTACATGAATATACAAAAAGTGGATTTTTTCTGTAACAATTTGAATGGGAATAATCTTCCTGGGCACGTTTAGTTGATACTTTTTGTGATACCTAAAAACGAAATATGGGATCATCATCATAATATTATTATTACGAGCAAGAATTTACATATAATCTGTATCAATTCAAGCAAAGATAAAAATGTTTGCTTGCTAGTGAGTGAGCACTAGAAGATTTCTTTTTGTAACTACAAATTTTTATATGGCCAACATCACGGACATCCGTGTACAGAGTTTTTGTTGCCTAATTATGACTGGAAGGATTGAGAAAATTTGAAAGTTGTTCTTTTGTGTGAGCACCATGCAATAACAATAATAATAATCAGTGAAATAATAATCGTACATCTCTCTCTAGGAATTCCTCACCTCGACTTTGAAAAAAGATATACCTGTTGTAGTGATAATCAGTAGAGCAGATAAAATGAACCATGTAAAAAGACATATATAGGTAATGACGACTGAAACCAGTGCCGGGGAAATCATTTATTTAACTTCTGGATGGACAGTTCATGTAATTCTGTACATCATCAGTGGCACGTCTATATGACATGACTAGGCACAATAAAAAATATCGACTCAGCAGCAGCAGCAAAACATTTGACAAGATGTGTCGAGTTTTCTGTTTTGAAAGATAAAAATGAAGATGAAAGGAATCCGGATTTACTCGACATTTTTTTCAATGTTCATTGTTCTTCAGTATGACCGTCAAACTTGTATATTTTTTGCATAAGTTCATTAAGTACAAAAAACTACAAAAATCAATTTCAAAAACAAAAATAAAACACCATCATGGAAAACACAGGAAGCCCTGTATGCAGTCCCTGAAACATGATATATATGTGTGAGTACCTATTTATATGTAAGTAAACTTAGACACGATCATGTAGTCATCATCGTTATATCGCCATTACCATCATCACTGATGCTACATCTGATAATCTGCCATTGACCAAGAAGAGAGGTAAACAAGTTTGGTTCCTCTTCATTCCATATAAGTACATGGAGACAGGTACGCAATCTTCATTTTTGCCTTCATTGTATTGCAATAATAATGGTAATGACGAATCATAAATTCATTTCCCTTTCAACATTCATTTAATTTGATCCCCATATCTGCTCGTTTACTCTCAATGATTTTTGTCCCTGCCACTTCACTCGCTCACATGAATCGGTTAATCCAGTTTCTATAATGAGTGATCGACTGGGGATAAATATATCGTTATTTTTTTCTTATCTAGATAAATAAAGTACACTAGTTGTTTTATCTTATGTTTTGGTAGTACATTGGTTACATGTTGTTAAAAATTATTGTATAACAAACAACCCAAAAAATGTGTGTTTTTACTTATATGACAAGTGATCATGAACACCTCATCATGATCCTGTTTGCTTGGAGGTAGATTTGCACCAACGTTAATGTTGATGATGAGGGGGGCTCAAAATTTATATGCACAAAGTTGTCTGGAAGATTTACGGTGGTTTTCAATTAGATCTTGCGTGACACCTTCTTTAACTATCATGTTGCGCTTGGTGCATGTTGATTTGATCACAATAATTGCACCGTCATCTATTTTCTGTTTTCAATGCCAAAACTTCTCACGAAGACACCTTTCCAAAGTTCTCAATCAAGTAGTTTGTGTACCAATCGTTATTATTTGTTGAGAGGAGACCTGATATAATAAATCATGACCAGTGATTAATCAATAACTGATAAAAAATCTATCAGAGCGGATATAGAAAATATATTATTAGTTTACATTTTTTATAAAAGTTACATATTTATAAAATTAACCTCCTCAGTAGTCAAGTATGTAATAATAACGATGAAAAAATGCCCTTGTCTTGCTAGAAAGGTTTTTTCTTGCTATTATGATTGACGAAAAAATAAGGTGAATACAAATGATGTGCACTACTCGAAAAATCCAAAATTTATTACAAAAGGTTGAATAATCGTAATTTTTTCTTTGTAAAATTGTAGCAAAAATGTGGAATCCTCATCATCGTGCAACAAAAGACTGTGTGTGTGCACCATAATAATAAATCTTTCGAAGATCATGCATTTAGTTTGTATTTTGTCGTGCACACAGTTAATTTAAGCCTTTCAATTCCCGACAGGTGTAATAATAATAATATCGTACATCTAAAGAATATATGAGGAATGCGGTCTGTGAGCACGTCAAAGTCGATTGTGGCTCCTTAATCTTAAGTAAAGGTAAAAAAAGTTCGATGGACAAGAAAACAGACCTGTAAAATATTTTTTCCCCTTTATTATTGCTCGCTGCTGTCTTTGAGATCAAAGAGGTATCTCAACATTTCAGTCGTCAAACTAATAAAAAGTGTAAAAATACGTGGTTGCGGTTGAAATGGGTAATCAAGATAACATTACACGAACTCGTTCATCGCCAATACTTGGATTGTGTCCGTCCTGTCGGTTTTCTTGCAAAAGTGATGGACAGAATACAAACAAGCCGTTCATCTTAACGCTTTACATCTCGTATATACTTATGGGGATATAACAATGGGTAAAAAACAAGATCTCCAACGTGAAAGCGTGTGACGGACGGAACAATGTGAAATACCAGGAATTGCAATAGGTGGATATTCGAATAAAGCACATAGCTATTATGCAATCTGCACAAAAATTATGAGAATGATGCATTCATTTTAAAGTTGAAAAGCAGACAAAATGCACGCTTTTGTTAAATGAAAAAGTAATGTTTATCTGTAAAGATCCTGATGTTGTAAATTAAAATCTTGTTTTAAAATATTAAAACTGTGACATGTGTTGGTTCTGTCTTTTTTTGATGGTTTATAACCTGTCGTTCCAGACTGACCAAGAAAGCCACCTACATGCTCGACAAAAGCAACTCCTCACAGTTATTTGGCTTCCTTATCCAGGACCATTATTAGTGAGGCCCACATGGCAAAAGTAATTACTGCATTGGAGCAGTAGTGGATATGCTTTTGTATCATGAATCACAGGCATTTTGGGCAAAACCGTCTAGTTTTAATTTTCAGGAAAATATGTAGAAAATATGTACCTATGTTAACGACTTTACTCTCCGTGGGACGAATTCAAATATTAGCCAAGTTGCTTTTCTTTCCATCTTTTTTGCTACCCCTTGCCGTGATATAAACGACACATTTTATTGCTCACTTCATGACTAAAGTTCAAATTTCAATTTTGATACTAGCTAGAAGACTTACAAGCTTGGTACACTAATGGGCGCGTAACTTTCATATTTTTTTTGAAAGAGCTGAGCTATAACCTGTCATAAAAACCATAATTTGCTTTATATTGAGGGAAAATATAAGTGCCCTCTAAAGGTGACCTGAGCTCATCATTGTCATCCCAAAAGGGTGTATTGTATTTCACCGTCGCTGACATTTGGGGCCAAGGGGATAATCCTTTAAAAGGGATAAGCTGATCCCTTAGAACAATACCATTTTTAACTGCGATAAAAAGGGTCAACAAATGAGTGACAGTCTCCGCCTCAAAATATATGTTATGTACATTTAGTTTCATACTATATCTTCATATATTTTTGCATGGTGCATAAAGTCACACAAAGCTTACTAATGAATGCGTTTAACATAACTGTAAATTCAACTCACAATAATATACATGCTTCCAAATTACTTGGAAGACAAAAATATGTAAAATAGATCCTAGTTGGTTTTCAATTATAACTTAATTTATAATTTTAAGCGTCTTGTTGTTGCAATACATATCTCTTAGGCATATTTTGGAATCATTTACGTCGTAACCATTACTTTTGCTTTAACGTTTGCATGAAAAAAAATCTTTAAAAATTGCAAATGAATGAATAATGAGCATTTTTGTGTATTATGCAAAATCAATGACAAGCTTCAAGCTACTAGCTCCATTCTAGCTTCAAGCTACCAGCTCCATTCTAGCTTCAAATCATTGTAGCAGCTGAAAAGTCAATCTATTTTATATTTTGACTGATTTACTAAAAACAATAACTAATTTAATTACTTATCAGTTTAGGGCTACATTTATTATAAATTTCTTTACAAGTTTACAAGCATAAATCCATTTTCAATTTTATAAACTAAATTCCTAGCTCAACACTCAAAATGGATAGTGAAATTTATAGAAATCACGGGAGTGTTCAGTTTTTGGTAGGAAAATGGAACAAACTTTTATTAGTTCATGAAAATTTCTTGTACCAACGCAATAACGGTCACTTTCCAAAAACGACTTGGGAGTGTATCGCTAAGGACTGTTTTATAACAGTTTATACAAATGGTGGAAAATTTGATGAAAAAATTGAGATTTCTCTGCATAACCATCCTCCACCGACAGACGAAATTTTGATCATGGAAACAGAAATGAGAATGAAATTACGAGTGAAAACTGAATTTAATCTCACACCACGCCAAATATACACGTAAATTAATTATGTATTATATTACATTGTCATATTATACCATTGTATTATACCATTTCATGCTCACTAGTTGATATATTCCTTTAATTTCAAATCAACAGAGAGGAAAGAATGCGCCTAAAACTAAATAAACAACATAGTGCATACTTAAAGATGAATTCATTTTCTAAATACGAAAGGAATCTTTATCGCTATAGAGCTGAAGCTTTTCCAAAAAATCCAAGAAGCAGGACGGAGATTGTTGTGGAAGGTGAATGGAAGTTGACGCTGGACCAAAGTGAACCATTTTTGCTTGTTGACGATGGAGTTGAAAATAGAATAATGGTAATTACAACAACCAAACTACATATATGTTTGGTTTTTGCATGAGAAAGTAAAACGAGACTGTGTTTGTATTACTCTTTTACTTATTAGTTTATTTGAAATTTTTCAGATATTTGGAACGGAAAGCAATTTACAACATCTCTGTAATGCAAACTACGTGATATCTGATGGCACCTTTAGCGTTCATCCAAACTTATTTGCACAACTCTACGTGTTTCATGCGCCCTACCTCGGTCAAGTGTTACCACTTCTGTTCTGTTTATTACCTGACAAAACGTATCATACATATTTTAGATTATTAGAACTAATTAAAAATGTAGCGATCAAAATAGGCACAAATTTTAAACCTCAACGGATACATATTGATTATGAACAGGCTATGATAAAAGCTGTGAGTTCAGTTTTCTCTAGTGATTGTGTACAAGGGTGTTATTTTCATTTTTCGCAATGTATTTGGCGAAAAGTGCAAGATCTAGGATTGGCAGTATCGTATAAAAGTAACACACAAGTGCGTGAGTGGATTCGTCGCTTCTCAGCATTACCTTTAGTACCTTTAGATGATTTAGATGAAGCTTTTATCGAAATACACGAAAGTGCACCTATCGCACAAAATAACATTATTACTAGTGATCAGATCGAAAAATTTCATGATTACATGGTTGATACATGGATTGATGAAAGCTACGCAAAATTTAATCGTGTTCTCTGGAATCAGCATCAGAACAAAGGCCCTCGAACCACCAATAATGCTGAGGGGTGGAATCATAAACTCAACCAATTAGCAAAAGCTCGATTGGTATTTTTTCAATTTATTTATCTACTCCAGAAAATTCAAGTAGACTTGGAAGCCACAAAATTTGACCTGATATCTGAAAGTCCCTCAAAGCGTCAAAGCAAATATATAGCATCAGACTAAAGACTTGAATTGGCGAAAAAAAATTACGCAAGCGGACATGTGCCTATTTTAGCATATCTAGACTCTGTTAGCTTTGCAATTAAATTAGACTGAATGTAGTTTTATTGTTGCTGTATTATTGTTGTCGTTTTATATGAATGTAGTTTTATTGTTGGTGTATTATTGTTGTCGTTTTATATGAATTTATTTTTATGTTGAATGTAGTTGTGAATAAGCTTTATGTGACTATGTACCATATCACCATAATATATGAAAATTTGAAAAAAAATATATACGAAAATAAATGTACATATTATATATTCCTTGGCGGAGATTTTCACTCATTTGTTGACCATTTTTGTAGGGTATTGTTCTAAGGGATCAGCTTATCCCTTTTAAAGGATTATCCCCTTGGTCCCAAATGTCAGTGACGGTGAAAGACAGGTAGTCCCCAAAAGACATTTCATCCGACAATCCTACCCCCAACAAAAAAAAGACTGCCAGTTAAGTCAGGTGCTAGGAAAACACATCAAGCGAAATAACGAGCAGGAGTAAAGCACACAAATAAATATAAAAACAAAGTGATTGAAACCTTCAGCAAAGTTTTTTAACGATCAGGTTTGAGCAACACCACAATAAAGCATGATACCCACCGCTGGTGCGGATGAATGAGGGTATAGTTATCACCAATTTTGATGAAAAATGTTCACGCATAAAGATGATGACCTTTAACCAAAAAGAAAAGGCTAGTAAATTGCGTACCAATATTACAAAAAAGAAACAAATGGGAAATCAGGAGAGAAGGATCACGGCTTTAGAATGAAATGAAAACTCAGACACAATGTTTTTGCAAGGTAAATACTCTCTCATCTCAGCGAAAAGAAGGAAAAAACCAAAATGTGAAATAGAGAAATAAGAGGCGTGTATTTGAAATTTAATCTAGTGGTTTGTGTGTGCGCTCCATGTGTACTTTTTACGAAAATAATGAAGTCACAAAAACGGCATTTAAGGGTATTACATTTACAGGCACGTAGCAAATATGTAATTCATTTCGTTTTTTAATAGCATAATATATAGAATAGGTGTAAAGGGTTGAAGTTGAGGGGGTAGAAAGTGCGTGTTACTTTGTATTTCACTGCAAAGCTTTACTATTATGATCATGTCAGGCTCAAGACATTAGTCAAATAACCGATTACGATTATTATTACTCTGGCACGTTACAGTTATATTATCTGTCGGTGGCTGGGCTCTTTGCTCATTCATCAACTTGCCCTTTATTGCCGTTTCAAAATATTAAGCTATTTGTCTTATAGACAAGTGGACAATTGAGGGAAAAATAATTCACCTCATTTTCTCTACTTCATTGCATGATTGTGTGTATCCTTACAAACCTGAAAACATGAGGATCACAGATTTATGGCTTTTGTTCAATGGCAAATATTGTAATTTTGTTTACTTTTTAAACCTTTAATCGTACTTTACAAAGTTATTGATCACAAAAGTTGTTTTATGTGAGCTTTTGATAAATTTCGAGATGAGGTTGCTCATGTTTATTTTCATGACACCATGTTTCAAATTTTTCCAAAAAGACAAGTTCACTGAATTTTTTCCTTGTCAAGTTTCAGTCCAAAAATGAACAGAATGTTACACTTGCAAAACTGGAATAATTTACCGGGAATTAAAATGTAGATTTCTTGAACAAAATATTTCTTTATATATCTTATTTTCTAGTTATGATGAGCAGCAAATACTTAACATAAAAATATGCAGACATTTTTTTTACTTTTTCATCTTTAAGTATGATATATTCTATTGAACAGTCAGTTAGTCACTATATAAATAAGAGACTGACAGAGATTTGAGCTAGTATGCAGAACTATTGATGTAAAAGTATAACGTAATCTTTGTCGATCCTTTAAAAACCGAACTTTCTATATAATTTCTTACATTATTGCAACCATGTTGTCTGGGCTTGTTTTTTACACTTGTGCGCGTAGCATGGGGCCATTATGATGAGGGCACAAGGGGTTGTTGATGTCAGTCGGAGCTGCTTTTTTGATATATGTCAGGCATTTAAGGTAATGGGAATTTTTTACCTGTACATTCCTAGGAATTTTTCTGGCAATTTTACAGATACACTTTATTCACTTTTATACATTGTTCAAGAAGAACTATTTTTTCAATTTTATTGGCAGATGCAACCAAGGCTGATACACTGCTGTCTATCAGATTTATTCTTATTACTTCTCGTAAACATTAAGAAATGTTCAATCCTCAAATAAAAACAGTCGTTATTAAGATAATACCGAAACGCTTATTACATGGATGGACACAAATTTAATTAGGACACGTTAAATTCAAAGCTATATATGCTTGAACATTATTGCACATAAAAAATATTTAATTTCAATTTATCCATACAACCATCCCAATTTATCTTGTAGCATGTCACCTTACTTCCTATATTACGTTTCGACTCAGTACAATAACAAAATAAATTAAACTAAACTAGTCAAAAGTGGTCAACAAAATGCCTTTCAAGGAAAACAAGACGAGCATAAATTGCCACATGCATTCACCTGTCCGTTAATCTCTCAACACTGCGCAATGTATGTGAGCTTGATTAGAATTAATGAAATTGTGCACATCGTGTACTATTGGTATTTCATTTAAAATTAAGTGTAATCATAATAATATTAACAATAGGTCTTGTTACTCATGATAGATGCATGTGGTGTTCTAAATATAGTAAAGTCAGGAAGCACGTCATGAATCATCAGCGAGGTAAATCTACTGAAAGGAGTATTCTTGTGCAATTAAGCAGGTTGTTTAAAATGAAAACTGCAACAATGAAACATGAGACAGTGGAGATTTTTGAGTACCAAAGTCATGGACATAATGAACAACAAATGGACGTAAATATACATTAAAGAAATACTTTCAATTTCACATAGTCGACTGTTTTAACAGAACGACATTTTTCGACTGAAATGCATGCTTTATTGGTAATAATGAGTCCCTTATTTAGCTTTTTTGTTGTTTTAATACATCCACAAAAATACACATTTTTTTACTAAAAGGGTAATTTAACGAATGACATCAACTTAACGGAGGAGACCAGCTTTTTGGTAGTTCAAAAAATTGTTGCTTCTGTTGCCAGCGTCATTACATCTTGCTCCGCAACTATTTTTCTGGGAGATTATGACCTCCTGCTGTTCTGGTGGTATGATAATGATATATAAAAGTGTCATTTAAATGCTCAGTGTTGTTTAGATTACTATTACCTTGTACTCCTCGTGTAGAAATACATATATACCTATACATTTGTGTAACTCAAGTTTAATTTTTAGTCAAATAGACAAATACAATCCGAGTTATTGTAATCTAAAACAAGAATTAGAAAAATAATTCACTCATTTTATCTTTATCATTAAGCCACTTCATACGTGCTTTCCCTGATGGAATGAAATGCTTGCTTTGTACAGTGACACGGTATGGCATGCGACTTCAAAACTTACTAAAAGGTTCACCCTGTGCCGTGCCGTACGAGCATGTAGGTAAATGAAGAATTGATTTGTGTTTATAATGAATAATTAATTCATCCCTTGACGTTAGCGATTCGAGTGGCATTATGCATGCTACGTGATTTTGTTGTCAAATCTTTTTCGATTATTCTGATTATTGTTACATTGTACCCATCTTCTGATGGTGGATGTGATGATTTTTACTTGTTTTCATTTGTTATTGTTGTTGCTTTTATTACTAAAGAAGGAACGCAAATCACAACTCCACACACACACACATCATGTTTTTATTCGCTGTCCATTCCAATAATGTGGGAGGTAATGATGAAAAATAATAGCCTAAGGTTTTCAGCGTCATCTCTTTTTCCATTGTTGGACGATGGCCAACTGAGGAGGTTTATATATGGCATCGTAATCATAAATATATTATTATTGAATTGGTTATCAAAGCAATATACTACATTAGAGTGTCAGTGAGTACGTACGGCATTCAATTTGGCATTGCTTTTGGCAATAAGTTCATCTTCCTTTGCATATCATCCTCATGACTTTTTTCTTCCCAGTGGTGTTCGTAATCATTCAATTGGGTATTTATATTGCTTTAGGAATTTCAATATTTTCTCGATCGCCACTTGAGATATATTTTACTGTTTAGTTCAGTAAAGCAGAGAGGGTCTCCCTATTGTTTCAAGGGTTAATTCAATTTTCGATGATGGCCGCATTGTGGTAGAGCAAAAAAAGAAGAATGTATTACTTGCAAGATCTCTATCAATAGATAGCCTGTTGTTTTGCTGCCATTATTGTGAGCATTTTGTTTAATAGTGTTAACTGATGTTTCACATAAACAGAACATCAGGTATTCACTGGCATCAATACTGGAACAAAGAAGGCTTAGTGAGAATTGAGCATGTGCTCGGTGGTCATAATTTAAATATACAACAGGTGGGGCAAACAATAAAAGCATTTAACACATCATGTTTGAAACGCTGATGGTGCTATATGGTTACAGTTTTAGATGTTTGTTCGGAATTATCTCATGTTGGTTGGTTAGATCATCTATAATACCTGCATGCTTTCTACTTGGAGATGTTGTATATATTATTATTCTAGCATCTGCCAAAGCTGACACGACATTTGAAACAATTTTATATAACAACTTGCCCTCTTTGTTGAAATAATCGAGGCAATGTTGTAGATCGTGTCTTGTGGTGCAACTGATAAGAATAGCAGCTTTTATATTACCAAGTGGTATAACAAACAAATGAGCTCAAGCAAGAATTAAGCATTAGTTTTGGTACACACCTGTATTTTATGAAAATTATGTACTCACGAGATGTGTGCTTTCCATTTCTCTTTTTTTCTTTCGTTTTGATCTGATACATATGTAAACGGGTGGGTAAAGGAGAGAGATAAAAAAATAACATGCTACATTTTTATTTTACCGAAAAGAAAGATCCGCGCGTATAAGTGATAGACAAATAAAAAACCTGTTGTTCATCTGACAGGAGCAATATAAAACAAAATGATATGCAAGCGGATTAATTTTCACAAGCCACAAGTCCACCTGGTTATAGGAGAAATTTATATCGCAAGCCTGAATAACATACTGCTTGTTTTTTCTCATTTTATGTTCTTGATGTCAGTTTAAATGTACGTTAATTTTATCACTCGGGAATTTTTGCAAGCCGAAAAATCCTCTTTTTCTGCTTAAAAAATGCTTTTGTTTCACTTTGTTATTTGTGGTGAATTGCTTTGGTTTTCTTATTGCGACTACTCACTAGTCACTACTGCTTATGCTCATTGCTCCATCATTTAAAAATCAGATAAATGCCACAAATAATGTTGGCAGATTACCACAATGTGTGTTCAAACATAAAATTACGTGGTGCGTGTTACTGTCTTCTTTCTCTCTTTGTATATCTAAATACTTCTTTTTCCGTCTTCATAAAGTGAGTCAGCTTGTACCAATATTTTATCCAAGACAGATCACAACTTGTGAGAGTAGATGAACGAGTTACATTTACTGCTGATGTGGTTTGTTATCTCTATAAGACCGACAACAACACCATTAGTTGTACACTATTTCGTACATTTTTTTTATCCAACCATTTGATCGCATCCCTTTCACCATAACTTCTTTTCTAACTTGTTGCTGTGTAGCTTTTACGGGCTTTGAGTTAAAAGATTGCTGTAAAGCAATCAAATATATACATGATAGCTACATTGAAATCGGAAAAAAAGTGATTTGGTTTCATATTAAACGAATAAGCGTGAAACACACGACGACGCTTCGAGTCCAGTTAGAAAAGAAAAACTTGCCTCAAATTAATTAAGATTTTGCGTAATAGATAATCACAAGGCTTTTAAGATACGTGGTGATAATGCCATGTACCTTGTGATCTACATCACATCTTCTCTTTGAACTATTTATTTTGAGTTAATTGAAAAGACCTGGACGCATTTGATTCACGATTTTCTTATCACAAAAAACTCCTTGTACAGGTTTTTTGTGAACTTTTAAATTTCGCAAGACCTGATTCCATGAAAAATCTCTAGTTGACTGTAAATGATATTTGAGCAGTGGGGAAGAGGCGTGTGTCTGTGTGGGGCTGGCTGGATCAAAGCTAGAAAAGTTCGTTAACTAGTGCAATCAACTTGATTTTTTAAGTTTGAAATCTCAAGTTTCCGTAAATTATGCCACATGATTTTTTCTTCGAATACATTATCTATATTTCTGCAGGAAGAAAAATATTTTAACAATGTGCTCGCATACAGGGAAGTCCAAATTCTAACATGACCAATTTCATTATAATGAGACCATGTGGTTTACTGTATACCTGTCTACCTTTAAAATTTAAAAAGTATACTTGTTTTTTCTCTCGAATCTCAGTATTTCATGAAATTCATATCTGCACTAAAACAACGAAACTTAAGACGAAATAGGTATTAACATCCAGACAGGCAGTACAAATACGAAGAAAAAACTAATGAGATCGTGGGAAATGAAATGATTTCAGATTTCGAGTTCATCTTTCGTTTTGATTTTTGTTGATTGTATGCATTACATGCATATGTTTAAAAAATACTTGCATAGTCGTGATTAAATTGGGTTGTTTGTTTGCTCTTCTTGAACTGTATGATGTTAAATTTTGATGATGACGATGATGAGTACAAATTGTAAAAAAAACAAAGTTGCTGTAGTATGCGTTTTATATGTAAATTTAGTACAACTCTAATGCTAATGAGTTAAGCTAAACATCTTCAATGCTCCAGTTTAAAATGCTCAAAGAGTAAATCCAATTACCCATGTTAGGGTTAGCAATTTGCATTTCATTACATTGTTTTTCAATTGAAAATATTGAAGTGAACAATTTATCTCGTACATCTGAAAAATAAAAGCATTCATTCAGCGTTTCACTCTTAACTTTTAAGACAAATTAAAGTAAAAAACATGTCGGTAAATATTTATTTGGAAGTACTGACGACAACTGTCTGCGACCTCATAATGTAGAGACGCATGCGTATTTGCATTGTCACAGTCAGAGGTAAAATGGCAAACAATTGTATTCTCTTTTGCGTGCTTGTGTGTGTGAAAGCTTTGTACATTGAGAAAATTTTAATTTCCTCCTGTGGTGATAGGCTTGCGCTGGTGATGTGTACGAATCTACAAGTCTAAGAAGAATTTCCAATGAGTTATTAAGCAAATAAATCCATTAGATTGATGTAAAGATAAAAGCAACTTTACGTATACCTTGTCAGGTTTCTTTGAACATGACATGCCGTTATTTGTGTAATAAGTATTAATGTTTTCTTCTCCGCCTTTTCTTGTTCTTCAATGGACTTGTATTATGATTATTATACTATTATTATTCAGGTAAAGAAGCTCAAAGTTGGAACAAAGTGTAGTATAAGTGCATGTTGTTTGACTTCAGAAATGTCCCATGATGTCACTTGAGTAGAGAAATGGGATGCTAAACAGCTCATAATATAGCATGATTAAATGAGTACAACATTTGATATTTATTTTTCATTTTAAACCTTTGGCTTCATCATCGGTAAGGTAAGATGACCAATAAAATTGCCTATGAAATCAAGGTAGTTTAAGTAGTAGTTAGAGATTTTACAAGGTATACATATGTAAATATGTAATCAGCAAAACAGATATATCCCCACAGGATATCGTTTAGGTACCACAGTTTTAGTGTGCTACACAAAAGCAAAGAGCTACAAAAGATTGAATGTCATATCCATCTAAGTATTGTAATTTTTAATAGCTACATTTTTTACGTTTTGCAAGGAACATGGTAAGCTATGGCCCCAAAAGTTTTGATCCAGTAAAGCTAGTTAAAAAATTTCAATTAAAGCTAACAGGGTTTGGTACGGGCCTACGTTTTACTTATTTATGAACTTTGTAATAATGTGTAATGATTTTTTCATATGGCATCATATCAATTTTCACTAAGATTTTGTATCATAAATGTTCGGTTTATGTACCTATCGGTATAGCACAGCTTTCTGACGTGCTATTTCAAATGTAGGGAAATTCTGATAGCGCCAAGTTCCGTAAGAATTTCCACATTTGCTCAAACATACATGAATATAATTCCTTACATTTTTTACAATTTTACTTTAATATGCAGGTGCATAAAATTATACAAGGATACAGATGAAACAAATTAGCCTACAGTTACTAGAACGGTGGTGACCTGCTGAAAAATTCAATGAAAAAAATTAATTAATGATGTGTTTAGTTATAAATGTAAAATTCTGATATAAAGAAATTTAAATTCAAAAATAATATGGCACCCACTGGTCAGCAATAACTGCGGTTATGCGTATACATATGTTCACGAATACAGGACAAATATATACATTGTGATCGGTCATAGTCCACTAAGAATCTTCTTGTCTTCTTGTATCTAATCAAGCAAAAGGGCAAAAGATAATTCATAATTATGAACCGAGTACATGCATTTTTTGTGTTGAGCACTCGATTAGCAGGCTAAACAGAGTGAAGTGGTATTCTCATCAACGAGTATTGCGCCTATTATCTATGTGCATAATATTTTCATTTATGAATTCATTATAAAATTACAAATGTGATTCGCGTCAACAAGTGTGGCAGAGAGTGAGCATCGTATATACAGGTATATGCGTATTTACTTATAAGAGATAATAGTAAAAAATATTTTTCTGTTTGTTAGTTTCTTTATTCAAAAGTTTTTCACATTTCGGAATCAAATTTTTTTAAAAGCATTTTGCGCACTTTTTGTATATAAAACAGAAATATTACTGTGTTTCTGAATTATAGAGTAGTTTAGTTCTTTGTTGCTTTTGTGTAACTACATTAAAATATGAGACATCATTTCATACAGTTCAGTCAGAAAATATAACAACTCAAAGTCTTTATTTTTTACAATTTCACATTATTTCTTGACATTATTGAAATTTATGCATGAAATTTAGACGTACACTAGATAATAGCATACCCCTGACTGCTAACTACACAAATACTTACGTAAAAGTCAAGAAAAAGATGCGCATTCTAGACCATCGTCCATGTGAGTTCAGTCATACAAGTTAGTGCATCCGAGTCGAGCAATAACCATAATAGCTACGTGAAGTCTTTTCAATGAACAAATACAATTCATTTCACTTCTTCTTACGTACCCAAATGTAAAAGAAGAAGCACACAAAGTGTACAAGAATGGACCACAAGATAGTCTCACTCACTTATACAGAGGTACCATGAAAATTAAATTACTTCTTCGTGTGAATGGCTCTCGTAACTGTCCTTCTGATGGTCATATCCCATATCTTACCTCCACCACACTGCTGCACTGCAGTGAACATTTATAACAAATCTAAAGTTCAGATTCTAAACTGAAAGCTAGTACTTTTACAAAAAAAACTGGATGAGCTATGGGTATCGTAAAGAAAAGAGTACAATTTAGCAGTTTATATGCATGTATTAAAAAACATACAAGTAAACTGAAATCAAGTAAACCCATCTACTACCGAGTGATGCGACATTATCACTTGTTTCTTGCTGTTCTATAGTTCAGTCCACTCACTCAAAAGACAGTACAGCAAAGAATTTTCACTTACTCCCAACTCATTTCTTTCTTGACAGTGGTCTCATTTCTGGACCACTTCTGTCGCATCTTGTTGGTCAATTCAGTTTTCTTAAGCTCCCTTTGTATTTTCTATACTTGTCTTTTCATATTATCAACCAACTCTCCACACAGATAATCAAAATACGCATACATCTGTATGCATGCATATTCAACTTATAAATAAAAGGCAGAAAAAAATCTAGAAAATATATTACATCTTTCCTCTTATTATTCATAACTAATATTCATCTCGGTGGATCTTAATCATCGCTGGTGGTCCCTTATTCTCTTTCAAACGCTAAAAACGTTATAATATTTTTCTCTTTTGTCGACTAAACAAGAACAAGACCAGATATTTATGCTTGTACTTTTACGCTGCGCTGACAAGGAACCGAGAAAGTGCATCATATTACTCGCATTCACTCAGTCAAAATCTCGAATAAAACTAAAGCTACCCCGTTTAAAAAATCATAGGTGTTCTTATTGTTACTGTTATTATGATTACTTATACACTACACCATTCATTGTCCATAAAACCACACAGACAGCAGCAACAACTACCGGGTTATATAATATTTTTTAAAGAATATGGGGTTGGGGAATATCCAGGATGCTGAGGATCGTAGTAATATTATTATCCATTATGTATGTTGACTGGTTGGTGGTTTTCCCTTTTGTTCATTTTGTGGTGGTGGCCTTTTCACTACAATTCTTCTAAATAAATAATGATCATCATCACCATTATTAAGTCGGTCTGAGTTCATACAACTTGCCTATTCATATGCAAAATATTCTCATTCTCTTTTCAATTGAATAAGTTTGTAAAGAAAAGAAAGATGAGCTTTTGTCTAAATTACTGCGAAAGAAAACGATAAAAAAGTTGTTATTAAAAGTTCATTTCTTTGTATAATACATTAATCGATTTCTGACGTAATTATGACTGTAAACACGCCTTCTATTCAGGGGTATTGGGAGTTCATTTTTATTCTTGGTCTAGTTTCACTGGACTTACCAGGACCTGGCCGCGTGTAATAAACGTAACAATAGTCGATATATTTTTTAATGTGTGTGGTTTCAAAACAAAATAGCTGGTAAGTTAAGTGAATGTACCTATAGAATATCAAACAAACATCGTTTGAAGTTACACATAATTTATGCGCCTATTTATCATGTTGCCTTTGTATGCTTTCTTCATGGAAAAATGATCTTCATCTGTTGTGTGTGTGAAAAAAACCTACATGCGTACTCGTTCGTACGTTTAAAGCATAAATAAAACAAAAGGGAAACGGAATTTTGTAAGTTTATTCACTTAAATAAATGGCAAAGTAATTCCTGGAGTGTATGTACGCTTACGAAAATCAAATTGTTTCAGACGGTGCCATCCTACAGATAGGGATCAGAGTGTGTAGAAGAGTCACGATTTTATGAAAAAGTTTTATTTGAAGAAAAAACTGTTTGGTGTTTTTTAATAAAAACAAAATCGTGTAAAAATATGCTTAAAAAATAGAAAATTGCTACACATTTTGAGCATTCCCATTAAAATTAAAAGACACTTGTAAAAATGATATTTCCTTTTAATGCAGAGTTGTGCAGTAGCAGTGGTCAAAACGATACAATTTGAGTAGAAAAATATCGTGAAGTTCTTATCAAAGAACTGGTTAACGACTAAGCATTAAATGAATACTCAGGAAAGAATTAACATCAAAATAATAGCAAGCAAAAGTAATCTCATCTCTTCTAAATCAGGAAGTATTAAAAGACTTAAATAAAGATAATCAACGTCAGGGAATAAGCATTTACGACGCCTTAATTATCGTCAGCATGCATCATCCAGATCAGAATTCTTTTTGTGAATCAATGATGATCACCTCCTTTGCGGCACGGCATTGTTGTTTTTGTTTGATATGCTATAAGGCAAGAAAGCGCAAGCAAATAAGTTTACCAGGTAGATCTGCTCATAATGACCATGTCACGACTGATCTTGAAACGCCTTTTGTAAACTAGATATATCAAGTTATTATGTGTGTCTTTATTACCCACTGCACACATTTTTATATCTACAACAAGTTCAATCACAATAACCGTATCAGAGCACATGGTACGTTACTTGTGACTTGCCTGTTTGACTATTCTCTAAAGGAAAGATGTAACAGTTCTAAAAAAATCCAAAAAAATCATATTCTTACACCTTTTCTAAATCCTTTATAACGACTTTTCATATATTGCTCTAAAGATCTTTGCATGCCGTGATAATGAAATTTTTTTAGACTCTCTAAAGATTGAGAACCCACAAAAAAGGACGAGCTATAGATTGTAGAATAACACACAAAAGCAAAATGCAAAACAGGAAGACAAGTATACAATCTGTCGTGTCGTATGAATGGGGAGATGAGCAAATAGTACTAAAAAATCTACAAGGCACCTGGCTCATGGTCACATTAAACTCAATTATTGTTATTATAATATGCCCTGCCTTATTGTAAAATAATATGTATTTATCATTCATAAATATAAAAATATTTAATACGATCTTTTTTTCAATGTTTTACTTATTTCATACAGCAAAAAATTGCCTTATGAATTGTGACGTTTGCTTGCTCGGTACAGCACAATTCTAAGTAAAAAAGGCACAAAAATAGTTAAACTCACTTGTCGCATCATCTCTCTGATTGTATAGATACACAGAGTGCAATAATTTAGAGTCCATTTTTTTGTCCGCTCCTGTATGTGTGCACTTGGTATTGTTGTTGGTGTAGTGCTGATGATGATGATGATGATGAGACAGCCTGACAGAAATTGTGCTCATCTTGACCTTGTAACTCTTCTGGATGAATTATTGCGTTGAATGATGATGATGCTTTTCAGTCATGATGTAGATCTTCTTTGAATAATAAAAAATACACTCATTTGGATAATTTGGAACTTATGCAATTGAAGCATATATACATATACGTACATATATAGAGCTTTATGGACACAAGTTTTTTTTACTTATCACCACGATCAAAATTGTGATCTAAATTGTGTGCATGAAGCACATCGTACAACACACGAAGAGCAATTTGAAGATTATAAGAAAACGAATTTATTCAAAGATAACTATTTCTGTACAAGGAAAATAAACAAAAAGTATTCTAAATATTTTTATAGCATTGACAATCAGTAGTAGCGCTTCGTTTTGGTCATTCAAGTGTATTACACAGGCATAAATGTTCAACTTCAGTACAAATATATGCAAATATGTATATATAATCTTCTTTCATTACTAAACAATTTAAAGCATATAAAATGCTCTCAAAAAAGTGTGAAGTTGCGAGTCTGCCTGCCTTGCACAATATTTTTTATGACAGTAAGTCATTGTAGAAAAGTCTTGTTCAGACAAAAAAAGAAAAGATGAACGATAAGGAGTTCTGAAAGATTTACTTTTTATGTATATATAACACTGTGGCGAGTCATCATCATTCATATCTTACTTGTATCATAATCACAATATATTAGGCATTATTGTGAGTTATGAAAAATAAATGGACTTTTTGATAATGATGATGCGCGATTCAACACCTACGTAATTCAGATAATATTTCTTACCTTCGGATAGTACCTACTTTTTATAGCTTTCGTGGTACATATTCTCCATTCGTGTGTGTCCTAACTTCTTACTTACTACCGTCTCATCTTTAATAGTGCAATGAATGAGTTAATAGTGGTAAAGTACCTTTTGGCGGATTCCCACGTACTCTTCTTCTTAGTAATCATCTCCACTTTTCTAATCTTTTATGTTGCAGAGGTGTGCTTTGCTTGCACACACAACGACACGATTACCATTAACTTGCGTTACTACATGACTTACCCCTGAGTCAAGTCAATTTGCAGAATCAACCTGCTGCTCCACATAAATTGCTCTTGTTACACCTAATCTTATTACAATTTTATTAGATCATGAATATACATTCTTCTCCTTATAGATCACTCCAGATTCAGCGGTATTCGTAATCTACAAGGCGTATATGTAACAATGACTAAGACATTCTGATTCTGAGTAACAAGCGACTAGCTTAAATACTTCATTGTTTTCATGGTTCATTTTTAGGTGATCACAATAACCATATAGCATATATGCATTTGTATTCGAGGTTATGTGATTTACTTACTCTGCTCTGGAATCAATGCAGAAATACTTTATATGCTAATTTTATATTGCTTTAAACTTTGCAGTAAAATTGTAAACCTCGAAGTTTTATCAGTGTTACCTTTTGTGATCCAAAAAGGATTTGCAATTAGTTCAATTTGTAGTTTTCAATCATCATCACACATAGTTAAATACATATCATCACGGACAACGAAGATAGTGTTGTAAATTTTGGGAATAGTGAATCAGCAAAACTTGTGAAATGACTCCTAATACGGTAGTGCTCTGCAAAAATAAATTGTCAATAAGTAATGTCATTCAAGGAGTAAGCACGTTGTTGTGCAGAGATAAATAATTTTGAACAATTTGTTGATCAGATGTAAGCGTTGTCATAATCAAAATCAGCCGAGTTAGTTTTCTTTCTCATCATGATTATGATGCACCGGATAAATAAGCAACATGTGATGTCATTTACGAGGTCATTCCTTCTTAGCACAAATGTAAGTCATAAGGACATTGATTTGTAATAAAATGGCTATAATCACAATGTGAAACCAAATTCTCTTTCTTATTGACTAAACCGTGATGAAGAAAAGCCTTTGTTCCCCAAAAAAATGTGTATTGTTTGGAGACAAGTTTTGTAGTCAATTTAATTGTTATAATCACAATTGCACAGATAGCTTTAAATTTCACTTATTAATAGAGCATAAACCTAGTTTCGATTTCAATTTGGTCTTCGAACTATTTATTTACTATTATGGATTTTTATTGATTATTGATATGGGCAATAACAATGATATGTAATTCAATGGCTAACCAACTTTCGTTTTTTGTCTTGCAATTGTTGTCAACAGCTTATGACACCATTGAATCGCCAAGATTTACGGACAATGCATTTTTCAAAGCTTTCACATTTTCCTAATTTATTATTTGAATATGACACATATTTCATAAAAATTTATGATAACGATTACTTGATCATTACCAATGTGAAGTGTGGACAGTAACAAGAAAGTGACATCGTTTCACAAAGTTTAGCCTCTGTGCTATTTCACAGAGAATACTTTAAAATGGTTTTTTCCGTGCATTGGCGATATAGTTGATTTACTGATCAGAGATAAAGCACAAATAACAATTTTTAGTGTAGTTTATTACAAAAACTGTGGTCGTTTCTTGGCCAAAAGGACGACATCTTGGATCACGTTCTTCGATCCTGTAACGTAACAATAGTTGTTTTTCAATAACAAAATTATCTGGATATCAGCATGAAAGAGGATCGCGTAAGCTAGCAATAAAACTTTTTTATTTTTACGTTTTTGCTATTTATACCCTTGTTTATATAACACATGAATTATTCAAAAAGTGAACAAAAGTGGAAATATATTCATATTTTTTTCTGATTCCAGAAGCAATACAAGCTCTCTGCTGCATACAGGTACTTTGCGGTTTACTATATTTATTTTCACGAAACCACGATCGCATTAACATTGTAAAAAACACTTTTTATATACTTAATTTTGCTTTTTTATATAATATGCATCATAAATCTTCTTATTACAGCTTGCTCATTTTTTATCATAATTTCATTCCAATTCATTGATCATACATACTGCGTGCCCACATATTGCAGCAAGTGACAATGCGGGCAGTTCTTGTTAAAAATTAACACACCTGCAAATTACCTTGAAACCTTGAGAAAAATAGGCCCCAGCGAAAATGTCACTGTCATCAAAACACTGAACTGATGATACATAATTCGTAATATTGTTGAAGCTAACGAGACAAAATTAGATAACTTTGTATGACAATTTGTGTTACTTCACAAATACAATATACTATGTTACAACAAGGCAAGATTTTTGTCAAGTGCGAAAAGAGCATATACCTAGTAGGTAGATAAAAAGCGAGAGTATCTGTTTTTGCTTGTAAATGTACGTTACTTTAAGTTATGTAAGCACATCTACTTTTTTCAAAATATGCTCTAGTAAATTATGGCGCAAATGTCATAATAATAATAACACTCTTTGTGAGTTTTGAGATGATAATCTCAACTTCTCGAATTGGGCTTGTTAATGCCATTTCATTGCTAATGCTAATAGTCATACTTAACACGCTTGAGGCATAACAGTAGCACGAGAACGCAGTAAAAAACTCTTGCATGACATGACTTGAAGATTCCTTATTTAGGGCTAGGGCTAGTTCATATATATTAATACGTAACACCTTTATACACGTTTGTTTTGACATGCACAGTTTTTAGTATCTTATCTTCTAGATTCCTCAACTAGTTTTATGTTTCTGCATCCGTGTATGTTATTAAAAAATGTACGTAGTTAAGCAGAGGACTCAGAGAGGTTAAGAGGCCCTAAAATCAAGCCAAGATCATTATAATATTATTTAACAGGACGAAGAGAATTTTATTTGTGTGATGTGATGAGGTTGTATTTGTTGATCCTCATGATTATAAAAGCGTAACACAAAGTAATCATAGGACAATAATTATAGCTACTTACGAAAAACGCGAATGATATAATTTTATGAACTTAAAGGGTCACCCCAGTATATAAGCTCTGTTTATAAAAATTGTGTTTTTGTGCTGCTGACTAACATTGAATTTGGTTGTTTTATTGGAAGTTTTAATGCTTATAGGCTGAAGTCATTAGGGCAACTTGCTAACGACGCACCTTGAAATATATATGCATGAAGTTTAACTTAGAATGGGTTTGGTACATAAAATGAGGGACTTGGATATAACAAAGGATATTTGAGTGAATTTTTGTTGATTCAATTTTCTTATCCGGTTTCAATAAGTGCTGTTGAGGCGAACTGATATAATATTAGTAACGATATGAAATAATATGATTGTCTTGTGTGCACTTGAATCATTATATTACTTACGTTTATTATACATACAGACTGACTGATGATGATAACAGAGAACAGCAACAAATTGGCTGTTTGTAGTTTTGTACTTCTTAAAATCTATTAACGCTTTTATTATTATGGCGTTTACGAAGGCATCATGTCAGAAGCAAGCTGGGTCAGTTTTATATAACTTTGAGTTGCAGTAATGTCTTCAAAGTGTAATAATAATGCCTTAGATTCACTTTTTTTAACGATAATAATAATAATATGTAAGTCCTCAGTGCACATTCAGCTTAGACCTAGGAGTAATTTTAACTGACTTGCTTCAGTGATTTTAAGGTAGCTAAATTGTTCAAGGCCACCTAAACGGTCTGGGATTTATTTTTATGCTTTGCTTGCTGGCATTAAAATCTCATTTCTTTTGTCAGATGTTTACTTTTTTATAACGTCAACTGGTGTATATTACACTGATATTACACTGATAGTGAAATTGGGCTATGGCGATGATGATCATAATTTGATGAGGGATATGAATGATGGAAAAGATGTAATATTATGTCAAATAATATAATACATTATGCATTTAGCAGTGGCAACAATTTCCTCGCAACGTGGATCATCTATGTCAGGGTTTCTTCCAACCATGCAAGCATGAAGCTCCAAATAATGCTCAGGTTAGTTTTGAGATTAGTTTCTTAGGCCGAGGTTGAAATCATATCATTTATTTATAATGCTCCACTGCCACTGAAAATGAAATGACCGTCTTAATAATTTATTATCATAATACCAATTACTTTTAACTTGTCGCCGTTTGGAAGGATACATCACGACGACATTATGTCACTCGGTCTGATAAATATATTGAATGTGACATTATTAGGGTTAATTTTTTAAGTTAATATATCCCAAATTTAACGGCAATGGGAAACGTGGTATGGTCGAAACATATCTGCTCATCCGTGAAATACGAGACTTTATATTTGCTAAAAAAATTGTAATGAAAAAATGGAAGATGATTCAATAAAGCAACATTCCTTTCAAGTTAGTCAGAGTAAAGTTCTATGAAACACTCAAAATAATGGGTTTAGAGGTGTTTGGTCAATAGCAAATCTGTATACTTTAAAGAATTGCTCAAATTTCTGCGAACAATCATAATAAACTCCTTGTTTACCCTAACTATACATAGAACAGTGACTAAAATGGAGATCATAAACTTCTTACACAGGATAAAGATTTTTATACCTTGGTTATCAAATTATCAGATTGTATGTTTTCCTCCATAAATGCGAAAACATACAATAGAGCTAAAAATGACAATGACGTTTTATGCAAGTAATATTTGCTCATTATAACAATGCATTTATTACTTGTCCTTCATTCAGTTTAAAGGTAGCAAAACGTAAATGGAATGGGACAGAGAATTCAAAGTTAGCAAATTGTATATTAGCCCCCAGCTAAAGTTTTAAAAAACTATGTAGGTATGTTTCTTATACTCCAAAAGGACTTTATTTTCGTTATACATAAGAATAACACATTATGTAGGATAAATGTAACTGGTCAACGTGATATTCCATCCTCCGTTCAGTCAGTGTATTTGCGAAGGTTCATTGCTTATGTAACTCATAAATAAAGTTTTTCTGGATTAACCTAAAAATTAGCTGTCAATAAAGATACTCATCTAAAAAAACCTTTGCTGTAGGTTCCTGAGACGATGTGCATTGCTGGTTTTGTATTATTATGGTCGAAGACCACATGTTACAGTGCAGCGTGGCCAATGTTATGCATATATTCTATTGTTACTATACCTTTTGCACTTCACGCGTCATTTCATTGTTGTGTTGTGGTTTGATCTATATGTGATGACGGCAAATCATCACGGTCTCGTTTTCCCTTTCTGTTGACCGGTTAGGTGGTAGTGATAATATAATCTGGTTTGTTTTGGTTTTAACAGACCCTTTTGTTCCTATTTTGTCATAAAATCACATCGCATAAATCGTGCTTAATGGATATATTTACTATACCTTTGGACAGGTATGAATGAGCATACACACAGAATACACTCATGTATAATGCGTTGTATAATGGAAAATTGTAAGGTTCATTTGCGCTTAGGGCAATATCTGTTGCTGACTTTAAAAAAGGCGATGAGATGTGGATTACTGCTGTTAAGCACAGATTGCTCACGCCTTTACTCTAGTAAGACATCAAACTTATGATGTTATTACACAGATTTGCAATAATTCATGTTATATAAATCATTATGCATAATACAAACGCTTAGAGATGATACGGTTTGCATTTTAAAATAAATTAACTGAGAAGATTATGTACGTGGATATATTTATATGCATGCGCTGTGTGTGTGGATAAGTAATATAGATCATATAACACCTGTTTAAGAAAGCGGTGTAAAGTAATGGACAAAGAAGGATGCATGGAATGATAACATCATCATCATCATCACCTCACATCAGATGAATGCAAAGGAAAAAAATTGTATTACTCACGACGACGACGACATTGAAAGGTTGCCTTACTTTTTTATGGACTGATACACATACCAAATTTATGTAACAACATGAACGCTTCAGTTATTCTTACTACAAAACTGTTGTTGTATTGCCTGTGTGTGTGTAAGCAGTCAATGTGGAACTTGTTGATACCGACATGGTATCATCCTGAAGCATGACTCTCTTCTGAAGAAAGACTCACACGCTACATCATAGTTTTTTTGTTACAGTTTCAGTGAGAAGATAAACGTGATGTGTTATACTTTATATAGTTATCCATTGTTGAACTGAATGTTTGTACTATTCACAGTGCGAACTGAACAAACCTCAAAGCAAAAGCTGAACGTGGTTATAGAACAAAGAGCACGGAGAAGAGGTGCTCTGAATGAAAATGAATCTTGCTGGGACATGTACCAACAACTCAGGGCATAATAAAAAGCACAAAAAAATCGAATGCTCTTTTTCAAATGCTCTAAAAAAATGATCTGCTCTTGCTCTGCTATGTCTTTCGATGGTTTATTACACATATAGAGTGCAAGCAGTAGTTTTTTAAAAGTTCTTTCGCGACGACGTAAGCAAACAGAGGAAAAGTCGGTTTAACAATGGAAAATAAAGTTGATGCATGCTTTTACGTCTCTCTACTTGTCATCGTAAAGTCAGCGACGAAAAGAGACGAGCTAGTTTTTATCGTTAAACTAGCATGTTTTGATGTGAGGAGAAAATTGATGATGATATGTCTTCAAGGAATTGCTCCGCATGAAGCATGAGTGATCTACATAGTAGTAGTAAGCACTTGAAATAAAATCTAATGTGTGTCTACCTATCTACATTTATTTGTGCATTACATCTACATTTTTATATCCACAAAAACAACAAATGATGACATGAATTGATACTATTTACATTTTGTGGTTTTTCTTCCCAGTCCCAGTGGCATTGTTCTGGCAGATACTCACTGCACTGGGATAATTCTTATTGTTGTACCACGCGGTTTTGATGATGGCAACACAGAAACAGTGCACCCGTGTGGTCTTGCTCTCTTGTCTTGTCTATTGTCGTATTTCATTTTTTTCTACCTTTCTGTTTCAAGCTCAATCATGTTTTCATTTTAAGAATGACATTTACATTCAAAATAATTCAATTCATTTCACTTTTCCTCGTAAAACTGAATTTTTTGCTCTAATTTTCAGTGTCGATTTTTTCACCTTAAAAAATGTAATTGAATTTTGTCTAACAATGCAATAATGACCAACCGTGAAGCAAAGTGCCAATACAATGCTCTGCTACTGCTACTCCTGCTGCAGGGCCAATGTCGGTACTCACTTGGAGATCAACAAACAAAAAAATGTAACCTTAATCTTAATCTGAGCACAAGAGCAATAAAATTTGCTCTTCAAACATTTTTACCAAATTACAGAAAATGTGCTCTATTTACTTGTGTAATTTTTGGTATGTGAGTACCTATTTATTGTGCGTGTACGTTTATTTGTAGTAGTACCAAATAACCTATTACATTGTTAAAGGGTAAACACTTGCATAATATGTTAATGTTATCTTTATCAGGTTTACCATTGACATTCGACCTGTAGACTAAACATTTTAATGTCTGTTTTTTGTGTTTTTATAACGTACAGTGCTATGCACTGTACTCCCTGGTACGACAAAAAATTAAGTATTTTTTTTGTAAGTTTTGCTGGCAATGAATGGGATGATTATGTGATTGTTGTTGTTTTTGTTTGTGACTTGCTGATTATCTCACCTTCATAGCCTCTAAGTCAAGTCAAGACACAAGACAAGATCTAGTCAAAAAGTGATCCGGCCGACAGTTTTTCGTTACCATTACTCTATATAACCATTAAAGATCATGTTACACAACTCAATTATGCACATTCATGGCTTCTTGCACTTGCTCTATTATACTTATGTAAGTGGCTGCATGGTCTAATGAACATAGTAGTACACGCACCATGTACTACAAGATCAACCACGTGCTGTGCTGTGTATTTAACAGGCGCTGCAGAGAGGTATTAAGATCTTTTAAAAAAGGCAAGTGTTGCAGAGGATGGTATTTATTTTTATTGCATAATACCAAAAACATACCAAGTTCAGCGTAGAAAACAAGAGGAGTGCAGGGGCAGATATTTATCTCAAGAGATTTTAAAAATCTCCCTCTTGTAAAATTATAAATCTTTGGACTGTGTATAATATACATGCTCTCAGTTGAGTCTACGTAATACTATTAAACAACGCATCTCACTTTCAACATTCTTCATTGTGACGGCGACGGTACAAACCATAAGTTATGCTCCAATAATTCTTTGTCATTTTAGTATTATTTAAGCATAGAATTAATCAAATAGTATAAAAATGTCATTTACCGTTTGTTCGCACACAGTACTCACATATTTTTATTGAATGATTTTTTAATGTGAAAATAATGGATCATGTCATCACTTTTTCTTTCATTTGATAAGATGTAAACTTTCCCTGGAGTATTGAGTGCACACGCAGGATTAAATTATTATTATTATTTTTATTATTATTACGGTCACTTTTATTCAGGCTCATATTGATTTAGGGTACAATAAAAAGTTGCCTACATATAAGCAGGACTTACCGACTTACTCATTAAATATAACAATGCTACTACTATGATGATTACAAAAGGAATTTATGAAGAAATCAAGCGTGGGATAGTTTTCTGTAAACTGTATGCAGATAAAGGTCTTTGTAAAACCATCTATAAGGACCTTGTATTCTTTCGAATTCTTTTTAGTAAAATCTAGTTTATACCACAAAGTTGGGTGAATTTTTTAAATAGCAAGTTCTAATTTCAATGACAATTTTTCAAAAAATGAAATATTACGCATAATAATGCGACATTCTATTACATAGCTAATGGGTATGACATATTATGAATAGTAATGACAATAATGAAACCACGAGCCATTTAACATTTTATTACTATTATCATATTACTTCATAAAGCCATTTTACGTAACTTTGAATTCACCTAAGTTGATAAAGTGTGTTTTTAAATATTTTTTGCAAATGTTCTTATTACAGTGACCACAGTTTTGGAGCTAAAGCCTTTGAATGCACACGCTATAAAATGCAATAGGTACCATTATTCACACTTGCAGTGTGAATTCGGCCATTGCATTGCACACACAAAAGGCAAGCGGCAAGATATGAAGAGTGATTATGATAAATATTTAAAACCTTCTTTTTTGGACATGTATCAGTTCACTTGTCATCGTGTGAAGTGAAAGAACTGAATTTAAGAAGAGAGGATCTTCCTCTATGTTTATCTGCTTGTGAGTTAAACTGAGATATTTTTCAAAATGCATTGTTATTATATTATGATGATTATGTAAGATCGGATTGTTGAGATATTGCTTTCGAGCTCGTATAATGGATAATGTCATTGTTATTATTACTGTTATACAACTAACAATAAGTGGACCATTTCAATTTTTAGTTTGTGGTTCGCTGGTGACATACATGAAAGCAAGCGCTGATTTTTGGATCATATCAATGCATACTGTACTCATCGGAGCACGAAAACGTTGCGTCAACTTTTAGGCTCTGTATATGTATTTATATTCTTAAAATGCTTAAATACATTATATGCAGATGCAATGTTTCAAGATTTATAGCGCAGTTTTGTATTTAGATTATTGCTTAAAATGAAACATTTGGCAATGACAGAATTGTTATTGATATTTATATACATTTACACCTGTTCTCGCACTGTAATGCTCCGCTCTCCAAGTATTTTTACTACCTGCCACTAAACTTCAAAAGTTAAAAAACAATGTAATGTGTCATATGAGTCTACATTATTTTGCTCAATAAGGAGATTTAACTACTCATAAACCAAAGACTGTGTTTTGTTTGACCACGAACTACATGGTGCTAAAGTTGGCAATGATAGTGGTAATGATGGTTGTGAAGTAAATAATAAAGATTTGAAGTTCCAAATATAAAATATATACAAAGAACAGTCAATATCATTGTTTGGGATGCATTTTAAGATGCGAGCAAGAAAAAAAATTCTCCTTGTGCTTCTCCTTTAGGTATATTTGCCTTCTCCAAATAATCTCAAAGAGTTGTGTTGTGCTATTCATTTTTATAACCACAGCTAAGGACAATTACTGTTGACATTATTCGAAGTTATATAATATTCTATTAGCAGTGCCACTTGGTTGGTTATGCTTTATGTGGTGTAGGAGTAGATATTGTGTTTTTGGCAACATATAAAAATGGTTTTTAAAAAAATCAGAAAATGTATGTCAAAATGTTATAGATATGTATATATAGAGTGCATATGCATGTATAAAATTGGCAATAATAGAAGCAAATAGAGATATTATTGGGATTCAGTGAATTATAAGCATATAAATTTCATACCAATATTATATGCTACATAATATGTAAAAAGATTGAATCACAATTATACTTGTACTCTCATTTTATGTATTTTGCTCATTGAAAATTATGTCGTTTTGTGGCTTTTACACGCGTGAGGTGCGCATACGAATCACAGAAATGATAATGATTTTGCAGTTAAATATTGCAAAAAACAGAAAAAAAACATTTGCCTGCGAAAAGGCGTCGCGTTTGACATTGCTGTAAACTTAAATATTCACACTTGCCACTTTATTTTTTTGACGATGCGTACAAAAAGGTGCAACTTTGGCATTTGGTCGACATGATTCTAATACATTTTATATATTAAATCATCTAATGGTAAGAAAATCAACAATGCTAATGTTATAATTACTTTTGTTCATGATACATTCAAAAATGATAAGTAGCTATTTATCATCCATATTTCACTTGCATTTATCCATATTCCTCTTTTTTAAATCGTTAAGCATTACACGGCGGTGGGGGTACTAAGCTAAGTATTTTTAACCCATGTCAGGAGAGAGATTCTATCGCAATGATTGAGTAAAAGAAGGCTAGACCGATTAATTACATGGACATGCAGCAGTTAAAATTGCACACACATGGGTCATAATGAGTATAAAATCCATAGCACAAACTTTATAAATATATAAAGTCACCAATGTTGTTGATCTAACAATATTTTTTTACTATTTGTTCAAGTCAAGAGGTCACATACATACAAAGATAACATTATTTCATCTCATTGTTGTGTACTCTGCACTACACGTAGCCTTGAAAAGTCTCATCATCCTCAGCGTCGTGTCGTGATCATCATCAGTCAGTCAGTCAGCAAAAATACTAAAAATTACAAATGAATTAATCGTGTCGAAAGGAAGCCAAGAGCAATTAGTGTAGTGATGACTTCTTGCTGATAGTAAAGTCAGTTTCGTTAGTGCTTTACCGTATTGTACTCTAAAGAAATATTAAAGATATGCCTAAAATACAGTACAAATATGATTTTGATGATGATGATCCTTGCAGCTATAGATTTCATTAGTTATGTATTTACTTCTTAAGATTAAATGAAGAATCTCTCTCTAGAGCCCTAATGTAACATAGCATGATAGCTGAGCAGAGCATTTCTGTAATTATTAGGAAACAAAAAATGAAATAAAAAGGTTAAACAATGAAAAATAATAC
This sequence comes from Entomobrya multifasciata, assembly GCA_034693345.1. Taxonomy (NCBI): domain Eukaryota; kingdom Metazoa; phylum Arthropoda; class Collembola; order Entomobryomorpha; family Entomobryidae; genus Entomobrya; species Entomobrya multifasciata. The sequence goes on along the minus strand of JAQFXM010000002.1, from coordinate 66,583 downwards.
AAATGTTTCACTTCGCGTCGGATTATAGAATTACGCACGTTGCATCAACTGCATATAATATGTATATTCACGTTTCAAACATAATTACTCTCTGGTCGTGTGCGTAATATTCTTCACGCAAAGCAAAAAACCTATTGTCTGTTAATAAAGACATCTGAGAGAACAGGTGCTAAAAGAAGCTGCTATATACTAGAGAAGTGTAGAGCAAAGCAGGCTTCAAATCATATTAACAACGACGCGACGTGCAATTTTCGAGCATCGCACTGCGCTAGTACTACCGTTGATGCCGCCGACACCACCACCACCATTGCATATTTCTTTTACTTACCTACAAACAATCAATTTCATTGTCTCCTCTCCTGTTCGTTGAAAATGATGATGGAACAAGTAATTGTGAACAAAAATTAAATTTGGAGGAAGGCTACACAATCTAATAAGCTTTTTATTAGTATCGAAATTCAAGGCGAAATTCCTAACAACGTGAGTAAGGAAGTTAATATTATGATGATACAGTTACATACAAATAATGCATGTTGAATGTTGTCTATGGGTAATTGACAGTGTTTTAGAAGGCACTTCATTTGACGCGATGTGATGTATTAATCAGCTCATAAATTTGACTGATATGTTCGAAGCACCCATTTCTTCTGTACTCACGCAGAAGTTTGTAATAAGCAGCTAAACTCATTATAATGTAGTGTGTCACTTGACCATGTAATGAAAGTAAAATTAACTGATGCCCCTCAACTTGTGAATGACCCCCTCCAAGTAACACACCATAATTTTTTTGAAGCAGTGCTACAATTCTTCTGTGTGATGATGATTGACAAACGAAGTAATTGCGGAATGCATTTCGATGATTAGTCTAATAACAAAAATGATACAAAAAAGGGCCTTGCTTCTTAAATTCAGTAAAAATGATTCTCACATATATGATGAGCTGAGAGTAAAACGATTTTTTACTGATCCACACCTAACGTTAAAATAAGGAAGTTGTCATTGTCGTCTCAAGTAGAGTAGTTAGAGCATGTGTTATTTTTTATCAGACATTTTTCATTGAATATAACACAAGTTCAAGTATCTTCTTTAATGTTTAAAAAGTTGATTTAGTTTTTTCTTGCCCATGATTAATTAGACTAGTTATGCCCTGCTACAATTTCACACTCGTTTTTATGCAAGGATAACTCTCCAAATGTGGAGAATCGCTTAAAATTCATATTCTTGTAAGTGAAATTGCCATTGTATTTTCTGATAAATACATAATAGTACTTTGACATTGATTCCTCCAGTTCATATAGTCTCATTACAAAAAAACGAATCTGCTTCAAAACCACCAAGGAAAAACTTATAGTGTATATATTGCGGTTATGCTTTTCACAAACAAATCTGATATACCTTATATTGTGTCAATAGTGCTATGATGACGATCACCATGATCATCTTCACTTCACCCCTTTCGTAGTCTCTCCTAGTCCTAGTCTCAGTAGCTCAAATAAAATGGATACGTAGTAGTAACTTACTACGATGTATTTCATATCTGTTACAAGTTTTATGCACAAGTATGTAAAAATGTACAACGAAATGAGACTGGTGAACTAACTCGATTATAATTTCAATCATCTTCCCTTTTTAATATCGTTTTAGATATGGCCATTTAAGATCTCTTCGTGTACTCTGATATTTATCAGTATGATGGGCTTATAAATGCCTAGATCTGAGCAGTCTATAATGTTAGTAAGTATGTATATCTTTTATAAAAATGTACGCAATGACCACGCTTTATATACGCGTCTTTTTAGTTTGTTCGCACGTTAAGATAAATAAAGCTGATGTAGGGTTCAGCAGGTAGTTTTTCTACTTCTGATGCTGTTTAATATGTAATATCATTTTTATTGTGTTGTTCTCCATTCTAAAGCGATTCTTTTCTGAATCCATATAGACACCAGCAACACCATAAAGTGATGACGATCATCTAAGTATTATCATTATATATTTATATCAAACATCCTTGTGCTGCATATAAACATTGTAGAAATAAGGCATTTTTACGCTGGGGTTCTCCTGCTTAACCACTTCACTAACTCGCTCCATTGCCAGAGGAGAGGTACCTACACACTAACGACGATTGTTACGTACAAAAACGACAACGAAGACCATAGCTTATTACACCGAAGCTGCGTAAGCTGCATCAACCATTACCATTATCATCATATTACCTTTTGGTTGCACTATGTTACTTTGGTGAGACATGCGACTTAATAGCTTTACATGTGTTTTCCACACTCTTTCTTAGTTTAGAAGAGACGGATGGCAGACAGATAGTAAGAGTGGTCCCTCGATCTTCTTACCTTTTTGCTCGCAGTACCTCCGCATCTCCAAAAACTCTCTTTTAGATAGATACTACGGTTTGTTTGGTAGGTGAACCTTTTCTGATTGTGAGTTCACAGAGGAAAGATTCTCTGCGTATATTATATATACATTCATACGTAATATGTACATACATACATGCGTATGTCTATGTCTGCATATTACCGACCGACAAATCTCATAAAAAAGGGATTTTGTCCAAAGACTCGTATTAAACTAAATAAGATTGAAAGATGTTGCTCGCAGTTGTCGTAATCAGGTCTTCGTGAAAGGAACATTGCTGACTTAGTTAGTGTTCGGCTGACATTTGGAATTACATAGAGTTGTGCTGTGTCATCATCATCATTCTCTCACTAGTGCAGTGTTGCATCTCATTCTTGTGTGTTTAGATGCATTTCGTCTTTTTTTACCTGGCCTGGTCTTGGTGAATCTACCGTTCGTGCGTATAACATTTACTGTGTGCGTTTTTTAAGAGTTGAATTTTGAATTGAATAGAAGAAAAAACGAAAGACCGGTGAATGTCTTGGTATAGTGGTGTGGATGTTGGAGAAAAAGAGGAAAAAGCTCTGTGTCTTTGTTGATTTTGATGTTTTTTCTCAGAGAGTAAAAAAAGAAGAAGGCGTGTTGTATAGTGTGCATGTGGTATGTAGAAAAAAATATTGAATTGAAACGTGGATCTTTGTGTCTTATTGAATTTGAATAAAACTAACGAGCCTGTGTTTTTTCTTCAAGAAGAAGACCAACTTCCTCGGTGAATTGTGTTGATGTTGCGTTGTGAGTGAGAAAGTTACCGTCACTATTTTTGAGAACAAAGCATAAAAAGAAAACCCAAGACACCACAACACGTCTAACTTTAGCTCACTCACTCACGTGTGTTTTAATTCTCACATTATGTTTTTCCGTGAAAAAAGGATGTGATGTATAAAGGTGTTATGTTTTTCTGTGTGAATTATGCCTTTGTCCTGTACTACCTGTTTCACTCATTGTCAGTACAATAACACATTTTAAAAGCATTTCCAGCTCAATCGTCATCTCCATCAGTCCGTGTATGATTACTTTGAAGAAAAAAAAACAATAAGTGCACAAACAAGCGCAGGAATTAAGCTGTTATTGTTGTAGTCATAAAACAACAGTCTCAGTAGAGTATGTCGGTATTATCGGCATTTCTTTTTTGAACTGGAAAAAAAGTGTTCTTAAAAATTAGCTACGATGTTCGTGAATAATGTGGAGGTGCGTTGCATAATATATAAGTTACTTTGTAATTATTAGACTGAAATGAAATGTCCAGTTTGCCCTGATTTGATATCGAGACCAAATTTTTCATTTATGCGTTGCTTTTGTAGTGTAGTGCAGTGTAGAGTTACTTGCTTTTTGTAGACAAACCTAATTTAAATAGAATCTATTAAAATTTGATATAAATCCTTTTTCGAAAAGATCTGTAATTTTAATTCGACTGATTTTATGTTACAGATGAACCAGCTGTGTAAAGTGTGTGGAGAACCGGCTGCCGGATTCCACTTCGGAGCGTTTACCTGTGAAGGATGCAAGGTAAGATGAAAAGAATTTTTCAAAGATTTATTTGTGCAATTCTACAAAAACAGTTTGAAGATCAAGTTGATCTACTCCAAAATTCGTGGAATGGGAAGAAAAATGCAAAATCCAAAAAAAAATAGTATGGGGTTTCTTACTACACGAGTTTAAATCACATTTGACTAAAATGCATTTATTATCATTATCAACCTAGAAAATTCAAAGAAAACCCCTGCGGACAATAATTTATTAGTTCTCTCTCGTCAAAAAGCTGAGTTTGAGTTGTTTTTAGTTTTTTTCTCTCTCAAACATGCATTTCGTTTCGACAAAAAAGGAGTTTGCTTTAAGGATATGCGTTTAGTAGAAAGGTGAATGAGTGAAAGAAACATTTTGTTCGTGTCGTGCCATGCTAAGCGATGATGATAATGGTGATCTGTTCATATAATAATCGTCTTCTCTAGTTAACAACCAATGTATTCCTCTGAGAGTTAATTAGACTTGCAAATTTAGTTAAATGAGAGAGGTGGACAACAGCGTGTTTCAGCCCATGACTGTGAGACGTGGTTTACCAAAACATGCGATCACATTTTTATATCAATACAATGTGTGTACAAAGTGTATATACACCAACACCACTTCGGAATATTACAACGGAAAAAAAGTTTCTTTGTTTTTTTTCTTTTTGGAAGAATAAGTCATTCCGAAACAAGGAATTTGACATGCATTGTCTTGTGTGTAGCAAGCAATTTTTTACCTTCAACTTTTAAAGAACTTTCCTTGCTTTTTTAGTTTAGTAGTAACACTAACACTTTGACATGTCTTCTATTTGTACGGTACAATACCATTTTCTTCAAAGAGCAGAGAGCTGGAATATCAACTAGCCATCTGAACAAAGATAAAAAAATTTAAGATGACAAACAAGGCATGAAAATGTTCCCAGCCCATTAAAAAGCCAAATGCCCATGATTGTGGTGTGGTACACATGTATATTGTACAAATCGAACATTTGGAAATAACGAATGAAAAAAGAAATGCCACAATGTTCACAAATGAGTTACGGTAATGACTGCAAGGTGCACGGTTACAATTATCATGAATTGACTTTTTAAATGGTTGTTATATGAGTTGATATACTTTAAAAAATAAAGTACAAACATGGCCTTCATTTCAGCAACTTGTGTACGAGTACATGTGTACGATGCTGGTTACGCAAAGACAGAGATTAAGATTTAAAACATGTATTGTTGGATTCATTCTTTTTGTATTGAGGTGGAAAATTAGCGGAAGTAGTGGAAAATCATGTCTTTGATGTTTTAAAAGTTTATTTAGACATCCAACATCACAATCCATGTTTGGGAGACTGAAAACAGATCACGAACAACAAAAATGATATTAAAAGACATTGGTATAGTTCACTGCATAATTTTCTGTGAGTATTGTATAACGACAGAAAAAAATGTAACGCATGAATCATAAATGTGAGAACGCTGCCGTTGCGTTGTATACATACTGCATGGTTGACACTTCAAATGACATTCTTCGGTGCTATGTTTTTTGGGCGTTCCACCAAAACTAATTTAAACCTTTTACGAAATGAAATGCACCAAAATGACAAACAATGCTTTGTATTCAATTGAAGCAAGTCCATGTAGCACTCCTCGTCCTTTGAAGCATTTTTTGAAGCATTTTTTCCTATGAAGCTACGAACATTGTGCATGTAGAACTTTTTAATATCTTTGCAATGGTTAACTAATTTTATGTCGTTTGTTCAATGTTTCAATCTTGCTGTCGCATCGTATAGATGATTTGCTCTGTTAATTTCCTCACTTGTAATAATAATTAACGCTTTGAACCTATTGATTTCACATCTTTGATTGGTTTTTGTTGATGGCAGCTAGTGATCCAAGACTAGAATTTTGGCCTTTTTTCTGTCCGCACTTCTCATTTAAAAAATAATTTGTGTAATCTTTGAATCAAATATTAGTTCAAACCTTCAGAAAAGTTAAAACAGTTGCATTGCGTGTATGGTAAGACATGTTTACAGTTTAAACAATTATCCTAAACACACCACCACAGATTACTATGTAGATGGATTTAGGTGTAGTGTAAAATCATAATAATTAAATGTGTTATAATATAGCCGGTCTCATCACAGTTATTATGTATTTAGGTGTATGTATTTTTTTGGTTAAAATCTCGAAATTATGGTAGCTAGAAAAATGTATGTATCTAACTACCCCATCTGGTCAAACTTCATAAGAAAATATGACATGCAAGAATCCAAATCCAATTTACATTTACGACTTTTTAGCAGCTTACTGTTATACATACTCCAATTTCATTGTAATTTATTTTACTAACTCTCATCTTGCATCTCTCTCTCTTAACTACTGTAAGATAAATGATGTGGGCCGTTTTCAATTCATTTTTCATTACACTTGCTCATCATTTTTATACACTTTGTCTAAGAGTAATACTCTAATAAATGTCGAGACACTAATAACTTATGTGCGTACGCATTTACAAAATTCTTGTTAGCATGTTTTGATAGTTATTGTCTTTTCAAAAAAAATACGATAAGCTTGATTAGGTCACCGGCACCTGCTGAACCCTCAGATATCCTATTATTTTCAAGAAAAAAAATTGCACTCCTAACTTAATTTACTTTTTGGCTAACATTTTTCACTCATTTTTTCGTAAATTAACTTAAGTTATCTGCACAATTCATTGCGTAAATTAGCTTACGGGCATTTTATGAGCTCTACTCATCTCATTTTAAGTTGTGACTTGTGACGTTACAAGAAAATAAGAAAGTGGATACTTTTTTATGTTTACATTTTATTAGAAAACAATAAGCAAATTAATATTCTGTGTGCCTAATAAAGTCGCATTAAAATAGACGTGAGTGTACTTCATTGTTCTGTCCATCATAGCATAGCAATCTTGGATGGTATTGACACGCTTCCACTCTAACAATTGTCGCGCTCCATCTATCTACCAGTGCAGTAAAATATGCGATCTAGTTGAACGGGTCATAGATTATTAGATTAGTGAACTTTATTGGACTTAATTTATTGTTTACGATTTGCGATAGATTGTGGAATTATTATCTTGTCCTGTAAAAAAATTGATTGAAGGCTTTATGTAGTACATTGCTTTGCATCAAATTAAAGGTTTCTAAATAAATTGTCTAATTTTTCATAACAAAATATTGATTCTTTTTAGGAAGTCATCTTCACTTTCAATTTAGAATGCAAACATACTTAACTCAAAGATCATCACATTCTCATTTAAAGTTGATGTAGTTTTTTATTAATCTTTTTGACTTGCCATAAATTCATGATTTATTTGACTATACCAATTATAGCCTTGTCATGAAAGAAAATCATAAAAAACTTCAGATGTGACATACTCAATACTCAACATTGTTGCAAACATAATTTGTTTTGCTAACAATACATACTCCCGTTTTTAATTGTCAATACTATTTGAGTTCCACTCTAGAAAAAAAGAAGTTACATGCAAAGCTATACTACATTTCATCACCACATCACAACCTTTTTCGTTACTTTGTTAAACCAAATATAAAGTCTCATTTTCATTTAGCTTTTTTTGCTGTAATTACCAATGTCTGTGTTACATCTTTCAAAAGGTAGAATGTAAATTACTAAGGAGCAAAAGGTATGCATGTTGATTCAGTTTTATTACAGTCTTTGTATACTTTGTACCTCTGCTGCGAACAAAAGCACTAAATCCAAGAATGAAGATGAGTTTTCGTTTTATTGGTTTTCCTAGGCGCAAGTAATTAGAGCACCAACTTATTGTTATTACCTTTTTACGTACACTCGCTTCAGGTATTGTAATTGTAATGTCACCATAAACATTGTTGACTTGTTCATAAAAAATTGTATTTAGTATACTTTGTATACTTATGAGTGTACTTTAGCCACTGGCACTCTCGTGAATTTCTCAATATTTTTATTCATATCTCTGTTATCTGTATTAGAATTGCTTTTTGTTAGTATTAAAACCTAATCCCTTGAAAAAATCAACAGTTATGGGCTCTACACAAGTTGATGATGCCACAGTTAATTGGCAAATTGTTTTATGGGACGGAGAGTAATAAAATACAAAAACTCTTTTTTGGATTTTGCATATTACCCTCTCCTTCGAAACGAAAGGATGTTTTACTGCGATGTGTGTAGAGTAGCTGTAGTAAAAAGGATATAATGTAGAGAGAGTTATATTCATATAATTGCGAGCATTCTTATTTTTCATATACAATACAATATTGTTTCATTTTTTTGTTTACAGTCCTTCTTCGGGCGAACCTACAACAACGTCAGTGGAATCTCAGAGTGTAAAAATGGAGGCAGATGTGAGATAACGAAGAAGAACAGAACTTCATGTAAATCATGCCGCCTCCGAAAATGTTTGTCAGTTGGCATGTCCAAATCAGGCTCCAGATATGGTAGACGCTCCAACTGGTTCAAAATTCACTGTCTCCTCTCCGCCCAGAGTCAAAACGGTGGGATGAATTCAACCTCCGAAGCAAATAACAATAACTCCTCTGCCACCAACAATAACAATCCACCGGGAGCATATCCACCGAATAGTTTAGGTAAAAGTCCAATACCATCTACGGTGACTTCTCTAGGCTCACTCAGCGGAAGTAGTGGGGAGGATCGGGAAATGAGGGACAGATCTGAACGAGAAAGAACTCCTTCAAGCAGCGCCTCACGAAATGGATCATCATCAAATGGGTTACCACCAGCATTTTCTTCCTTTGCTGCAGGTCTCAGCCCAGAATCTCGTGAGCAGTTCCTAGCTTCTTTAAATCGCAAATTTGCTAACCCCGAATTGGCCGACTATTTACGTGCTGCTGGAGTAGCTGGTATGGGAATGCCTGGTCATGCAGGGTTCCCTATGCCTGGTGGTAAGCACATGATGGAACGGGATGATGACCGTGGCGAAGATATGTCACGAACCACTACAACAAGAAGTCCAGGTTCTCTGGAGTCTCCCAATTCTGAGGCCTCTGATGAAAACAAAATGACAAATTCTATGTTTACCATGCCTGCTGGATCTCCATTAGAGGTCAAGCCTAATGATCTCTTACCCTTTGACTTTTTAACAAAGATGGGCTATGATCCTTTGCGACTTTGGCCAGCAATGCTAACAGCTGCACCACACAGTTTGCATCAATTCAACCTAAATCCGTATCGTTTCATGTTCCCCGGTGCGTTTCCTGGTGCTTTTCCTGGTAGTTATCCACCAAATGCGGCAGCTCCCTCTATCCCATCACCATTATTAAATGGGGCAATTCATCCTAGCAAACTGCTTTCCGCTGCTGCAGGTATACCAGAGGGATTAACCTCACCCATTGCTAATTTACCAAACAATTTGAGTGGCGCTGGAGGAGATGGTGGAAGAAGCTCAACGAGTATGAGTAGCGGCCAGCAGCCAACTACACCAACTAGCAATCATGGTAGTCCGAATCATTCCATTAGGAATCGCGTTACCCCAGTTGTTCCACCATCGTCAAGCTTGACTCTCACACCTCCCATTAGCCATCACAGCTCAGACGAACCTGTTGTTGGGTTGCCAGTGCATAAGGTGCGAGGTGCGCCAACGCAAGATAAGCCAATTGACTTATCTGCTAAGAGCACAAACAACAATTACGTCGATGATGATTACCAAACAAAAAAGTTTAACCGCTTGAATGGAGCACTTTCACCAACTGAGTCAGATAGTGAAGATGAGCATGAAAACATGAAACGGGGCGATCTTCGACATCATCACCACTTTCTTCATCATCAAATGAACTCCGATAGGGAATACGACTCTGAAGCTGAAAATGAGCCTCAATCCCTAATTAAAAGCGAGATAAGCAGGAACAGCGATGATGACGAGCGAGTTGATTCTGATCGAGATGAAGACGACGACGCTGTTGGGGTTGTAGCTGAAGATTTGCGCAGCAGTAATAATAACAACGAACTGTTAAAGCCTGGTACGCGGAGAAGGTCTTCAAGTGGTAGTAGGGATGTCCGAAGTCCAAAAAGGGAAAGAGTGTCGACTCCTCTTGATTTAACAAGAAGCACCTCAAGCACTCCTGTCGCTCCACCAAAGATTGCTACGTAAGACTATTAAATTGTCCATACATAGATAGAGATAATGTACTACACACCACACAACCCGTACGCGCCTTTCCTTCGCTATATTTTATGGTGTGAAATATGTAATGTTTTAGTAGAAAATGAAAGTTTTAAAGTAAGAATACATGGGCTTCGTTGGCCAGTATAAATTATATGCGATTAGATTTGTACAGATTTAGAGTTGAGAGGGTTGTGGTCAACAACAAAGTGGGCAAGAAAATAATTATAATATGACAGCTTTTAAAGCAGTGTATGTACTTAAAAATTTACGGATGTCATATAGTTTTATGGAAAAAGGAAACAAAGAGTATTTGCATAGTCCCAGTGTGTCTTCAATGCATTCCCTCCATCATCATCTGACTCAAAATGTATTTATATTATTATAGCTGTTCCTAGTTCCTTTTGTGCAAGTTAGATAATTAATTACATGGTGCCTTGTTTACTTTTCTCCAAAAAAAATCGTTGCCTCTCTCTCTAACAGTCTTTTTTGGATATTTTTATTTTGTAACTTTTCCGAACCAGAAAAAAGTTCAATTTACTGTAAATAATTTAGGAGAAAACATATTTTCCTTCCAATAGAAAAAATTCCTATATTGATAAAGAAACATTAAAAGCTATTAATTATTTTAGGTTTCATTAAGAAATTCAAACGATATACATACATTTCATGTTGTTCATCATGACGAGGCCGAAAAATGCAATATTTTTAAGTAGTTTTAAAAAGGTAGTCATAATATTTAGTTTTGATTTTGTGTATAAAAATTCTAGCAAACTTTTTAATGTATATGTATGGTGTAAAAAATACATTATGTAAAAAATTAAATTATGTACCGGTGTGCCCAAGACATTGTTAGAGATGTATCATTTACAAAAAAATCAACTATATCATCTACTGCCTTATTGTCACAGTAAAACAATTTCACTTGTATCGCATATCATCCCATGATTTCTTCTTCTGTAAAAATGAGACAATTTTTTTCTGCTCTCATAGTATTTCTTTATATTACACTCTGCTTCTATAATACTATGATCTTCTCTCAGATAAAATTTTAAAGATTCATTAAAAGTCTCAATCTGGGTGGTATACATAAACCAGTTAGTTATACTGCTAATCTGCATTGCATTTGCCTTCATCGCGAACACCTCAAAAAATAATATTTAATATTTTTCTACGCAGAGTTATTGAAGCGTCAAAACGATCACCATTCTACCAGCATGGAATCTCATTTATAATTTGATCAAAACTCTTTAAAAAGGCATTACAATGCTAATGATTACGCGTGTGTGTACTCAACATACCCAGAAGTGTTATTATATGATGATGACGATACTCTATTCACTCATTAATGGCTTAGATGATTCCATCCCTATTCTTTGATTAAACAACCTTTACCTCGTCTCAACATTCAAAAATGTGTTGATCACCCTCAACAAACCATAAACAAGAATTACCAAAACAATTAATACATATATAACTCACCATAAACTCAATAAATCTTAGATGTGTGCACTCCTAAAAACACATTTTTTCTCACTAGAAGTAGTAGTGATACAAGTGTATTTTTTTCTTCGTTTTTATTTTTTTTTCAAGATGCTACACACCACTATCACACTCAAATTATTTTTTAAATAAGTTTCACAGAAGTGTGTCCTTTTGTTATTATTATTATTTAAATGTATAACTTGCTATTGTAGTTTCTAACAGTGTATAAATCGTGTACGTGTGTGAGTCTCTTTTAAAGTAAGAAAAAATTATAGTACGTATTGTGTGTATATCAAAGTTGTTGACAAGAATTTTTTAAAAATATATTTGTACATTACAAATCATGCGAGCAACTTGAGTGCTTTGTATAGGCATAACAAATGCTGATATATTTGCATTGATAGGAAATATTTAACTTGTATCATATCTGCGATGAAGAAATGAGATGATGGAGGCGTAAATATATTTTAGCAAAAAAACGTTAAGAAAATTTATTCTTTACTCATATTAAAGACTCTTCTTCTGGTTAGATAGATGGATTTCCGCCAAACAAATTTTTTAAAGAACAATTATTGTTTAAAAAGGCCTACACTTTAACATTTTTTGAGATGCTGACGAATTTGATGAATGTTGTAGGCTATAGCGATCATGATAGTGATGATACATCTTGCGATAGGGATATACGCATATGCATACTTTTTTACGTACTTGAAAATCAAGTGAAGATGTTCCTTTGTGACATGGTGTGTGGATGAACATTTTTAATATTTAGGTGAATTGGTATAATGAAAAATTTGTGTGTTCTACTGAAAATCTATCTGTCTGTTGTCCTTTTATCAAAAATACAGAAAAGAGAAAATGTAATAATTACACTGATTATCATTCTAGTAAAGTTGTTAATATGCATAGTATTGTTATTCGTATGTAAATAGTGTATGTGTGCATTTTTGTTGAATTTTTGTTCATATTTACTTTACATGAAAATGTGAATTACATTTATAAAAAAATATAATATAGTGCTTGTATACAAAAAAATATTACTGATCTGAAGTATGGAGATTTTTGATGAATATTTGTAAGATGAAAAAAAAGATTCTCTTGGCGTTTTTTAACCGTTATCATTATTATTGTACGTTTTTATTATTATGATTTCTGGTTATTTATGTATCACGAAGGTTGATTTCATAGTCAAGCCTTTTCACAAACATCAGAAGGTTTTATATTTCTATCTGAATGTTTAGCGAAGATTGTATTATTGTATTTTAATAAAAATAGAACTGTAAAAATAATTTCATCTTGCTGTTCAATGAATTGGGTTAATCGGTTGTGAAAATAGATGTTATATACGACATAATTTTAAAGGTTTTTTATATATATACGCGATTCAATGACCATCGTGAAAGTGACACCTTCAGATTTGAGTCCATCCCGTTCTCAGTTTTTATTTTCAGTGGTGGTAATAAGAATTTAAAAATATAAATAGTTAAAATAAGCTTATTACAAATAAAATATGTAATTGTATGTATGTATCTATTATATATCCACCAATTTTAAGTTAAGTTCAACATGTTATAGATTAAATAGACCAGATTGGATGTAAGTTTGATAAACAATGATAATACCAAACACTATTCTCTCTACGCAATGCAATGGAATAATATAATTATTACGAAAATAAAAAGACATAAGTACGTCTATTATTGAAACATGCAATTTTTGTGAGATTTTTTAATGTCCTTTTCATTTACTTTTTATTTGACAGTTTTGCTTGTGTAATTATGATGGAGCATACTTTATTCATATCTTGCGTAATAAGCGATTAAGAAAAAATCGAAAGCTACAATGCGCATCTTTTTTTCTTCTAAAATGTTCAAAAGCATATTAATTCTCACTCTTTTGCAAAATATCAGCCATCGTGATGATCATTATCATTCATGTGTACATAAAGTGTTTGCAAATACATATTACACAGTGACGGTGGGACACCTACCATTTTGCTTAAATCATTTGATATCATGAATCAAGAAGCTTATTTAAATCAAGTTGGTTTTTGATATTAATTATTAAGTAGTTACTAATTACGTGACATGAGAGGAATGAAAGGGAAATTAAGTCATTTTTTGAATACACGTCTCTAATAACCTTAATTTGTACATAAGCTGTCCTTTCAAATATTAGGTAATAACACAGTAATAATAAAGCATCACTTTTGAAATGATATATTTTAATCCTGTTTCAAAAAGCGTTATCATCATCACACCGCCACCGTTCTAATTCGCGAAGATAAATATTACTGCATTGCATTGCATAGGCATTCATGTCTCTAGTCATCCAAAGAGTCTGTGTTCAAGATAAATAGTTTGATTCGCTTTATAGTTTTCTTGGTCATTTGCTGAATGGCTGTTGTGCATTTATTTCTTACGTGACATATTTATTTCTTTAAACGAGTACACAAGAAATCAAACGAAATGATCCAAAGATATTGTGCTATGATTCAGCATTTTGTTTCGGAAAAAAATAATTATACAGGATTTTTTACTGAACATATTTTGTTTGCATGTTTGTAATTATAGTCATTTTGGTTCCTGTTTGTATTCAATGATGATTTCACAATTCGTGGAAAATTATTTCAAGATGCTCGTTTTTGCTGAAAAACAAAAAGAGAGCGGTTCCAGAAAAGGGCATATCTTTAAAATAATCATGATTATCAAGGTTGCCTGACGCGTTTGTAAATTCATTTGAGCTTGCACAAAGTCATTGGTAATTACAAGTCTAGTGCTAAATTTTATATAATTTACTAAATCATGTTACTTTATCTTCTCTGATATTTAACATTTAATTGAACGCAAGCATTGATGCATAATTATTGTTATTGCTAGCCGAAAAATTCTTTTGAGAAAAATTCATGTAGTGATAATGACAGTGTGAACCTTCGAGAAGGTTATCATTTTTTAAACGTTTGTTTTGCATTAACACGACTTATTTCCCATTTTCATACCTGATTTTATCTTTTTAGTATTGCCATCTGTCAGATACATACAAAATGTAAATTCAACCTTTGGAAAAAACTGGAGCTTCGAAATTATTTTTAGTGAGCCTGAGCCTGCTAAACACCTGGATACGTGACCCCACAACAGGACACAGAAATATTTATACAGGTAAAGAAAAACTTAGAATAATCTACAACCTACAATAAAATTAAAGCGCTTAAAACTTGAATTTAAGTACTTCAACGAACTTACGCGAACAAAACACAAGTACAAATCCAGTATATCGATTATGAATCAAAGTGCCCCAAACCAAATATCCAGCGCAGTTTCTGGCAGACGAAACAGAAACCAATTTTTTTACACCAGCCAGTATTTGTTTTCAGTTACAAAAATTACATATTTAGACTTGGAAAATACAAAAGTATCTCATGCAAATAATCCATAGAACTTATCTGACAGCAAGTACCTTCTTGTAACATTTTACGTTATGCCTCTTTTAGAGTTAAACTCTTACCTAAATATCATGTCATTCGATGAAGTATCCAATAAATGGAAACGCATTATACAATCCTATAAGTATTGCATAAAGTGTATATAAATCTTCATTCTTTTTATTAATAAACTTTTTATACAAAATAGCATTTAGTTATATAATATGACATCATGTATCTTCTTTGTTCCTCACATCAAACTCAAGGTGGTAGTAAACCATGTGTTATGAATCACTTAAATTGAAACCAAAATATCAACTGACAGCAGTTGAGATTGACTTAAACACCATTTTAATACAGACATAATAGCATAAACAAAAGTCCATTTATAACAGCAGAGTAGAACAGTGAGATATATGAACCGTATCAACTTTTGCTGCTGGCATTACTGGCCTAGAACAAACTCTTTTTTGTGTTCATGTCATGTCATGTTACATACTTGCGATAACAATTTCATACCCAATTCCTCGCACAACGTACATAAAAAACGCTAAACGTACTTTTTAAAACTTATGGATGCACAATTCCTTCCTCATGTTGTAGGCCAAGGTTCTTCTCGCTCTGAAGATCCAGATCACCACGTAAAAAACATTCTGTCGTAAAAACCCATTGTTCCATCCACCGTGAATATCTCGGAGAAGAAGCAGAAAACTAACTAACAAGAAGCCCATTACAAAAAAAAACTTGATATATCGCAAGTCATTTTGGTGTAGGCAAGCCTCGTTTCAACAATGTTTCTTTTGATGCTCTCCCAAAAAAAGTAAGTAGCTCTGCTTTGCCTACTTGCATGAATCATCATCCCCATTTAACGATCATTGAAAGTGAAACAGAAAGCTAAGCGCAAGTCGAAAAAAGCAGCAGAGCAATGGCAGCGGATACCTGTTGCTGTGACGGATGCCTAAGACAAACTGATCCAATTGTTACAGTTCTCTTTTGCCTTATACCGTCTAGACTGGAGCAGTCTGAGGCAGCCACACAGCTAACATAATATGTACTCTTTGCAGGATGTTATATAATGTGCTTTTTCTATTTTGTGGACTGGTTGGTACTCTCAAACGTACATTAAAGATACAAGATGCTATTGTTTAAGTAAGTTAACTTGTACTTGTTGCAACTGACAGGGTTGATGTTGATATAGATGCTCTAGTGCAGCTCAAAGCTTCAGTTCATCATCGACCTTGCGTTGGTTAAGGTGGTTGCGGATGAAGTGGTGGTTCATAAAAAAATCGTGCTGTCTTAATGATGTCTTGTCTGATCTCATTATTTTCCCGTAGTATTATCCAAACGAATAATATAATGACAATAAATAGAACTATATGGGCGAATGATGATGATACCGATCATTGTTGAATTAGTAAAGGTGAATAAAGAACAAGCGTATTTTCTTTATTGAATATTATTAGATTTATTGTGATCTCATAAAAGGGTGTGCAATGCCATAATAATAATATATATCTATAATTTTTTTATGCATATTTTCTCAATACATTAAATCACACAAATAGTAAAATGAAATACAATTACCATTTTAAAAGATTTTTTCTTCTCATCCGTGTTAGTCAATTTGAAGGATAGATACGTTTCAGGATGATACGGTAAAATCAACAACAACTGAGTCTAATTTTGAGCCTTATTCAAGTCAATGTCAGCATGTATTAAAGAACATTACACGGCACTTTTGAATTAAAATTTATATATTATGCTCTCTTCTTGAATATTAAAAAAGTCACAAGGGTGGCATAAATGCTCTGATTAATGTTGATGGGATATATATCTGATAAAAATTACCACAAGTATATAATTTAGGAAGGAAGGGATGACCTTCATAATCTAAAAATCATATTAAATAATGTTCCACTACAAGATTTTATCGAAACGCCTTATGATGGTATTTACTGAATCCATTTTATAAAAAATAGTAATCTTTTTGTAAATCAATGTTGCTCTTCTCTTTTAGTGGAAGATGAGTGTTGGAAGTGAGAGTGTATATAGTTCATTAACTATGTTCACACTCCATAATATTCATGATAGAGGCTCGCTCACATCCCCGTACACTGACTCAAGATTGTAAATTCGTTATTATCCGCATGCAAAAGATTAAGGATAAATGGTTGACTAACAACTTTAAAATGGTTTTCTGGTGCAGATATTTAGTTCGAAAAATGCCGAGTATATCACAGGTGCCCAGTGATTTACGGTAATAGCGTTCAAATTTATATGTAAATTCAGAAGAAGTATGTAATGTACATAATTCACCGTGATATAGTTTCATGCTGTCGGTTCTTTTAAATTATGGCTGCTGCTGCAAGTGGATTGCCAGAGTAAACTTGAAGCTTTTAAACCTACCACTTTTGCAGTATCACATCCCAATCCCAGCATAGTTTTTTTTTGAACGTGAGAATCCTTTTCGAAATGAAGTTTACAAAAAATGATTTACTAAATCACAGCGAGTAAACGTGTCTGCCAATGAATAAATAAAGCGTGGCTGTCATTGTCAATAACTATAATTTGCGTTATTAATCCTTATTGTTTGTTTATAATACCTACGTGTCTGCTCTTATCCACAATCAATTGTCTGTTGAAAAACAATGTTCAAGTCTCCGTGTGTGGGTTTATAATACAAAAAAGAACATTTTAGATGTTGACTAACCATACGTAGTAAAAATTCAAGTGTAAAAAAACGTACCCGCAATGCTTACTCAATTAGAAAAATAATTTGGTCTAATTTTTAGCAAAACATTTTTTAGCAGATATCAGTAGCAGTTGAAAAAAGCATTACCACATTTAATAAATTACATGCAACGTATATATTTTAAATTTGATTGCTCAATCTTATTTTTTTCAAAATTCGAAGCATGTATATTTATATTTATTTTGAAGTACACGCATGATGCATAATACGGCTGTCATCGTGTGCAATGCACCAAATAAGATGTGTATGCGTTAATATAAATATATGCCCAGCAGTCGAAAAAAGAGTCAACGATAATGACAAAGGTATAGTTGCAAATGGCAAAGACACCATTAATTTGTGCTTATCCCATGACATACCCATGTAATATTTCCGCTTAGATGAGGTTGAGACCAAGAGTGAAGGTTACATGCACAATGTTTAATGTTAGATCATGTTACACAACCTAATAAGCATACAGATGACATAAAATAGCGTAACGTCTAACAATGAAGACATATATTTGTTAAAAAGTAATGATAAATGTGTATACAAGTTAACATCTTAAGGGCCTACACTACTACACGACTTGATTTAACTCATGCAACCTTGTGATCTGCTTCTCATTGTTTTCAATTCATTTTTTGCAACTTCCTTCCATTTCACGCTTCGAAGAATACTTGCTGAACCCAATATATAAGACTTACATTGTTATATTTGCTATTTATGCACTTTTCATATATCACTTTGACTTTGTAGAATTGTCGTCAACTATAAAATGCAATTCACCTATAGATATAAAGTATTTATTTTGTACTTTATGCACAAGTACATGTTTTGTGATCCGTTTTTTTTATAAACTTTAACCTGAACCAGAGACTAAAGCAGCGAGGAAGTTTAATGGCAGCAAACAAGATCGTTACTGTTACTTAACTGTAAGATTTGGCAACATGATAATATGATTCATTCTTAATCTTGACTACTATATGGCATGTTAATTTTCGTTTTCAATGCAGAATTCATCTGCATTTTATATAATTTTTTTGCTAGTTCACCATGTTACATACATTTTGCACATTTATCTCAAGGCGACATTACAAGATCTAAAAAAGTTTAGCAAGTGCAACAATGATAATATTTTTCTTCTTTAACTTTATAAGTGATATATGCCAAAACATCAGTGAACGGTTATCATTATTGTTATTAGTTCATGATTATTCATGTCAAGACATTAAATAACCTTTATTCGTCGTGAACAACTAAAATAGTATTAAAACATTGGGGAGCTAAAATGTACAAAATCTTGCTTGCTCCCTGAACAGTATGTAAAAAGACACGAGATATGTTCATTTGTTGGTCATAATGTTTGTGAACATGCGTACGACACGACAAAAATTGACAATGCATAATATCAAATCTCTATCAAAAGCTAACTTAATTTGATGATACACGTACACTTTTATTATTATTATTCGCCAGTGATATTATCTTATCACGTCATGGCGCTTCGGGCATTCGGGCCAATGCAATTCAAGATGAGATAATTAAATTAATAATTTCAACTCTAATTATCCATTCTTATTCGCATAAAAAATCAGAAATAGTCTCTTTAACAGTCCAATATATTTTTTAAATCTTTTGTGAATGTACCATTTTTATTGTTGTGATAGATAAAGTAGCAAAGGTTAAACAATAAAATAAAATTCCTCCAATACATTCCATTTACATTTTGTGACACGTGTGCATCATCTTTGATAACATATTTTTTATGTTCTAATGGGATTGTAAACATATCCAAACTGCACATCCAATGCTAACTAAACTGTTGCTTGGCTGGCACACACCAAGATGTGTGGTGGTTAGTCGTGATAATTTGAAAATTTCATGTCGTTTTCTGACGCTGTTTTATGTGTCAATAGAAATTTGATGCGTCAGGAATCGTAGGAGTGATTATTTGATAAGTGATAAAAGGTAAGATTTTAAGGAGTTTTATAGGCATTTAGTCACGATTTCTTCGAGTTTGATAACAAAATGATTATTTGATTTTATGACGATTATAGTCTCGAAAATGATTGTAACTTTAAAGATTGTCAGTGCTCAAAAGAACATTACCGTCATCATCAAGATCATTTAAGGACTGATAAGCGATAGCAAAATGTACGCAAAGTTTAATTTGCTACTAGACAAGGATGCTTACAGTGTCGACCGTGTATAATGTAATGGTCTCAGAGTAATGAGTGACGAACTTTGCATTTTAATTCATTAATAAAATATATGTAACGCTTTGCATCATCGCATCGAATCATCATTGCCACCACGCCATACATTCAACAATCTCACCCATCAGCATCACTACTGTCACGACTCACATTTTCACAAAATAAGGATGAAGAAGCCCAATAAATCAATGTGTAAGAAATAACTCCTACATTAATTTAAATGATTGTGACTTCATCGTACGAGTTCATGTACAACATTTTGAATTGAAAACAATAAAGACGGGATCGGATATCTTTGGGTGTTTAGTAATATGAAACAAATTGCCCCATCACATGTTTTTGAACTCTGAAACGTAGAACGTGCTTTCTTGATTGATGAAGCATTCAAAATTCAAAAAATTCTTTTAAAACGAGTTGCTTTTACTCTTGTGGTATCAAAGTGTTAGTACTTGTACATCAACTTTACATTGTCTATTAGTCAATTAAACTTAATACAAGAAAATATATTCACATCATAAGTAAAATTTCGAAAGTAATTAAGTTCAAAATTTACTACAATTTGTTAGAAATATGAATTTCAGAAAACTGCCACTAAAACAATGTCGTGAAGAATTAGAGGCATGGGGATGTAACAAAGATTTTTTGTATGGTTGCTTTCTCGAAGATAGAACATGACATCACTGAGGAGAGGAAAGCAGATGTAAACAAGGAAAAGAATCAGTTTTAATCTAATCTTCTCCATCTTAAAACAACGCATCAAATATGCATGGATATTTTTAGCTATTGTTACTGAATGTCAGATTACATACGTGTATATATCAGTTACACTTTGAAATGCAACAATGTTGAACATAAGAAGCAAAAAAGATCAACTATAATTATTTTCTGTCTGTTTTTTAAATGCTTTATTGTTTTGTGAAGATGATAATAAGACACAATACTCATATACTTGTCCATAAGGTAAGAATCATCAGTGAAGTTTTTTCTACAGAAAATAAGATGTTTACACATATGCACTCTAACATATTAGCTGTAAATATGATATACGTTTGGCTGACTGCCTGGTTGTCTGACTCTGGTGAACAAGTAACTATCATCAACGATGCGCTTAATTGCATTATAATGCCAATCACAACTGTTCGGCGTTCGGCAATCGTCATCTCATTTTTTTCAACCTTTCAAGAGGATATTAAAACACATCCATACAACATCATCTTCATCATGGTGAAATATCATTAACAAAATAAGTGGATAGTTTATGTATCTATACGGTAATACTATATTAAACCCGTCTCATCTGATTTTAGCATATATATGTATGAAATATTATGGATGGATTAAATAGATGCAGTTCGGCAAATGACTCGTTTTTTCCAAACGTGTTCCTCTAAAGAAACACAGTTGAGTCAATGCATATTTCTCTCTTCTAGCTGATTATAAAATCAGCGAAGAAATATTTTGTTAAATGAAAAATATGTGTACACGCGTAAAAGAGTATATCAAATTTCAATTCTCTTGTAAAATAAAAAAGTTAAATCCTGAAACCTGAGTGGAGGTACGCTCTTGAGTGGTGTTATTAAATCATCACACGCACAAGTTGCATCTTGAAACAATATTTTCGGATAACTTTCTTTTCTACTTAATTCTTCTTCTTATACTTAATATATATACTGCTTTAAAATGAATTTTAAATTCTAAACCAAGTGTATTACATATTAATTACGATTAATGCATATGACTATATGCTGATTTGCTCATAAGATCCGTAAGTTTATCATGCAATACGATAGAAAATAGCTATCATCATCACTAGCACACATCAACAGAGAAATACAATGACGACAATGATGATGATACATTGCGGAACGTCGCAGCAGCTAGATATAACGTGTCAGAAAATTGAGATAGGGAGACAAGGGTATAAAATGTATGATGGTGATTTGTAAATTGTTTTTAGACGAGTTCCTTGAGTAAACAACAGCAATTATGTAGGAAGATACAGTGGCAAGAAAGCAGTATAAGCAATCGTTTTAAACGTATGCAGCAAAAGTTTTAAAAAATGAACACAAATACAATTGATGATATGATCAACTAAATAGAATCACAGGTAAGATAGAATAATGTTAACTAGATATAAAAAGTACAATACATGCCTCTGAATTTGCTTAAACAGCAAGTTTTTTTTACAAAAAAAAATCTTCTTTTTTTAAAGAAAATAGAAGAGCAGAACAACATTATATCATCATATAGTTTGAAAGTCGATGATGCCAGCAAAAAAGTCAGACAAGCAATAGAGAACAACGATGAGTGGTGGTACTAGTAGAATGGAATAGTCAAGATTTATGGCATCCGATTCCATTAATTGGTAGATCATTTATACATTTCAGGATTTGTAAAAAGCTCAGAAACCATAACCATTCTTCTTGTTCTTGTTTTTTCATCTTTCGAGCTTTTGTTCTTCCTTCTTATGGATTACTTTACAGCACACCGCACCGAGTGTGTAGTTTATGTTTATTCATTTACTTGTGTATTATATGCATCATGATAGTCTGTTATTGTAGACAGGACAATGGTGACTAATCAAGTGGGAGAAACGATTGCCAAGCCTTCGGCACAACCCCAAGTCATGAAAAACTGAACAAAGCTGATGACGAGTGAACACACATGCATGGTTTTTTGGTATAAAAGATATCATTTTTATATGTAAAGTGGTAAGAAGTAATACACATATTCTTCAATAACCTGATACCTATGAATATATACACAATGTTATACATATATGATTTTTTGTATATGCGATTTTATGATATCCGATTTTTTGGCATAAAAGTATAGGCATTATACTCGACACTTCTATAACATTCCAAAATCTACAGAAAGCCAATTCTCCATATTGCCGTTATAGTTGCCTACCTCAAATATTCTCAGAGCACGAAACGTTAATTTATCAGGTTATTGTTGGTCACAAAAATATCGACAAGGAAGGGATAAATATCTGTATGATGATGGCGATCATAATGACGGTAGATGTTATTTTTTGAAATCTGAAATACATGCAAACTTTGGGAGGTAACAATTTTTTTTAAATAATATTTTTCCCTTCTATTATATTTTCAAGAGGAAAACATGCAAAACTACAAGAAAAAATTGAACTGTATCCATATATGTGTGACTATGTTCTTTGTTGTTGTTGGTTTGAAAATTGGTGATGGGATCACCATAATATGCCATGCAGTAAAAAGAGGGGTTGGTGGTGGTGTGCCTGTCATGAAGGATTATTAGTCGTGCCAATTGCAAATCATCATCAAAAGTCAACGTGTATCACATACTAAAAAAATATATAATTCTCTTTCTTGTGGTATGAATCCTTTATTATTATGCATCATCATCATCACTATAACCATCATAGATGGATGAAAGAGAGGAATATGCCGAAATTATTATTTCTTTTTACTATTCTTTAAAATGTTAATATACGTATCAAATTCAGTAATATTCACTAAAAAAATAGCCTGCATAACCTTATCATATCATATCATTTTTCCTCTGTTCCCATCCATCCATTCAATTTTTCTATCTAATTTTTTTTGTAGAAAAATGCTATGCTAATCATTTTGTCATAATCTATATCTTGTGCCTCTTGACAGGGCAAGTTTTTCTTGAAAAGTGAGTAAACTAGAAAACACTTGTTTATACCCTTTACCCTTTCGTATGTTGTCAGATCGTTCGGAGAAAATCTATAGTGAAATGAAGCGCGCACACCACAATAAAATACGTAAGAGAAGTGACTGCTTCTGAACTACATGATTATGATTATGATGACGACGAAGAATTACTTGCGTTTACTGGCTCGAAAGAATTTTTACAGAATGTGGAATTATTTGAAGAAAAAGAAAAAAAGAATTGTATACTACATCGTCCACTTTTGCGATATATACATACATACATAATTCTTATTTGCATAAACATGCCGTATGTGGTGCTAACTTTGTTAGTCGTTATGCTACCCCACCAGGAACGAATGAAAAAAAGAAGGAGCAGCAAAGAGGAACTTTAAGGTCATCATCATCATTAAATTCTGAAAAATATAATCGATGATGCTACCAGATTTCATAAAGCCAAGAAGAAAAAAATACATCAATAATTTTCTGTAGAATCTGCACAAAAAAGTATGTAAATCCCGATATCCAAAACCCATAGTTTACTATAGCGTATTTATAAAATGTAATCTAAAGAGCAAAAGATGCGTTAGTTTTGATTTTTGATATCTTAGTATTAATTTAGCAACCATTTCAATACGTATTGCACTAAATAATGGATTGCTTATTCATCAAAACTTTTTTTTTGTCACATAATAGCATTGTTAGTTGCGCTTTCAATTTAGTATATGTATTTTGTACCTATAATAAATTAAAATATTTACATTTTCTCCTTTTCATCTTGAAATTTGGCAATTAGATCGAATTAAAATAATCGTGAGACCCCACTGTTTATGATATTTTATGCTGAATAACAATACGTAAAACCAGATAGCTCTATTTCACTATCCTTTCCTTCCCTGCCCAGTTACTGCTGCGCACACTTCTGCTTTGTATTCCTTGAGTAAACTCAAATAATTATTTTTTTGGTAACAGATACGATAAAAATCTATCAACAAAATTTTTCGTGTTTGGCTGTCAGTAAGTATTCTTTGATCTGTACGATTCATTACATGAATTAGCCAGCTCAAAATGTGCGGTGTCGTTTACTAAATAAAAATGTCCGATGATATTCGTATTGAAATACCATCAACATGAATGATCACCAGTTTCAACGCAAAGGGTTGAATTCGAAATGAAACTGCTTTGTCGCTCAAAGTCTAATCCAATCCAGATATATACGATAGCGCACATGAACATTAGGTTTATACATTATGTGTAATGTGTACAATATGGATGGATACATGGCTAAGCGGCATTTTTTGTTATGTCATTATAAATACATTGCGGTTGCAACTGATTTTCTTTCAGGTCTTTGACAAGTTATTTATCGGTAAGCAGAGTGGGCATAAAATTTAGCCAGTTGACATTTGGACAAAAGTATAAGTTGAAGATCACCGATCTGATT
The DNA here is from genome assembly GCA_034693345.1 of Entomobrya multifasciata. NCBI lineage: Eukaryota > Metazoa > Arthropoda > Collembola > Entomobryomorpha > Entomobryidae > Entomobrya > Entomobrya multifasciata. Next base: position 41,571 of record JAQFXM010000002.1, on the reverse strand, counting down.
GTACATTATAGGTAGCTACCATGTACTCTATCCAAAAAAATGGTAGTCGAATGCGGCTGCCTAAATCACAATAGTAAAGTAATCTAGTACTGGTTTAAAAGAACTAATGCACACTTACCATATACAAGCCTGCCCGTCCTGAGTCCTGACATCATCCTATGCAAAGGTTTATATACTCTTTTCTAGCTTGATGAACCGGATCTTATGCTAATGTAAAAAAAATAACTAAGAATACTATGGATCATTTGATAAAATAGTGAACAGAGGCAGAGATGGAGTAGATATTGTGATAAACTTGTTTCAGTCACCTTTCTTCTTGTTAGTCTTTTGGACTAATGGAAATTATGGCAGTGAGATGTAAAAAACCGGTGACAAATGAGCAATGAAATATTAATGTGAAAGGGGCAAAGTGCCCTACTGTAAATAATTCCAAACATGAATATACAAGAATAAATTCTACATCTGTATTGAAATTATTTTAGGAAAAGATGCTGTATAAAATATTTTCATATGAATATATATTCAATATATACACTCCAAGTGATCAACGGTGGGTAGTCCGCCGCATGCTGACAGTTTTGAAAAGAGTGAAGACGGGCAATTGTAAAAAATCGATGTGAATGATCATTCCTTTTTCTTATTGAACTTGAATGAAATATGAAAACACCACGAATGCGCTAGAAGAAAAAAAACAACGCTACGTGTCTCCAGAAGCAAAAGTTAATTCTGAACTTCTTCAACAGTTTGGCATCATGCTACAATATGCCTTCTTAATATAATTAAAGAATGCAAACGTATTTTTTGTTATCCAGCTACTCCGAGACATTTGCATTGGCATCCGCTCGCTCTTCTTACCTGCCACTTCTTGACAAATTACTTTTGTAGGGATGATGATAACAGTCAGCTTGCACGTTGTATAGGAACCCGTAAAAGTGTGATTCAGTTTTTTTCTGTATATAGTGTACAGTGTACACGCACCGAAAGTTGTAGGAATGGACAGAACAAATTGAAGGATGGTTTGCTGGATATGTGGCAGACTTCCAAACCTGTCAACTTGAAACAAATCATGTTCCACTACAGATTTACCAGTACAGCTTTATATCTATGAGTCAGCCTGCCTGCTGCTACCTTGCCGCCTCGACGATGACTTCTCAAAGTTTTGTTTCAACAAAGATGGACTACACACGGAAGAAAAACGAATGGTTATAATAAATGCCTTGTTTTCTCTTTTTGTTTCTTTCTAAAATAAAACTATTGTAAAGCGTTTTTTTTTCGTGTGCGTAGTACACTTACGTCATGAATCATCTTCAACACAAGTTTTTCTTTTAATTGTAACTGTTTCACCTGCTTTAATTTTTTTATCTTCCAGTCTTGCCGTACTTTGCTTGCCATTGTTCAAAATTACTATCTATATTAGGGCTTTCTCACATGCGTACAACATCGTCTTTACTTTTTATAAATATCGAAGGGTTTTCGTACAGGCAGAGATTTTTTAGGTAATTTGAAAGTTATATTTTTGATTCACACCTTGATATACTGATTGGGGCAATAAGAAATGTCGCAATTTTATCACATTTTTTATGTGAAATTTAAGGCAAATGCGTTCAAATCGTTTCAAACGTCATCTCATGAAACTCTCCAGTGTTCTTCTTTTAATAATAATTTTGAAGAGCAAAACCGTACATCACATATCACGATCGACGAACCTTCCTACAAGATAATTAGTACCTTTGGAAAAGAAACTCCCTTTTTTGGTTTGTTTGATAGCATCCTATCATTCTTCATTATCCTACATTTATTCCATCAACAAGTGAAAAAAATCCATAATGTTCACGATCAGAGTGTAACATTCAATTGTAAACTTAGGTAAATCGCTGCAACGTGGTAAGTAAATCTTGTTATAAAATGCATCTAATTCATAACATTTTATACCATTAAATATGTATGTATATGGATCGTACGTATCATATCATCTCGAGGCTGCTATTATTAGTTGTCCTAATATAATTTTAAGGTGTTACCAAAAGCATAATTTTTTTTCTTTCTCTTACCTTCTTCCTCGTAAATACCTTCTTTATCAGTTTTTATCTTGGTTGAGTCTATCTATGCTTAGTTTTTCTTCAAATTGAATGTGAGCATGCATGCGTGTTTGTATAAAAAATATGATGATGATGATGACGATAATGAAAAACTATTCAGGTGATTCCTCTGAACATTCATTCAAGCATAATAACTATGGGGTGGAAGTATGATCATCGGACTCAAGATTTGTTCATCACAGACAGTAGAGTAACGCACGTTTTTGTTCGTAAAGAATCTGAATCAGATTTTGACTTCAGCTTCTCCCTTGTAATTTACTTTGTATTTAGTGGACTGTGTGAAAATCTAAATATGCCTTTAAAAATAAGTCGTCCAGATAAGGAAAGAAAATTGTAGTAAGTGGGTGATGTGATGATGAATTCGCTTTAGGCTCTGTACATTTTGATTTTCTGTTGTCCCAAAACCCCAAAATTAAAAGGAATTCTTGAGCACAAGAAATTCACCAGATGAATCATTTATTTAGACCAAGCTAAGATACTGTACTTGCCAAGTATTTTAATGGCGTGTAGAGTAAAGAAGTAACAAGTACATATAGTTAAATTAGGAGGGAAAGTGAAGCATTTATCATTATGAAATATACATATTATAATATACCCATAAATATTATGAGCTATGTTATAAATCGTCATATTTATATTTACATTTATGTTCATTCGTGGCAGAAGTCAATTAGGCGCAAAAATTGAATAAAATATTATCTTCGTCTTTGAGAGCAACATCGTACTAACTCATTTTAAATGCCATTTGCTAGTACAAATCATTCACGCTTCCTCACTTCAATTTTGAATTTTGAACAAGCTCATAAGTGAGCATATATTCTACTTAAATTTATACCTGTATATATACGCTTGATAAAATGATGTCCAGCCCACCTGTTGATTGCTGATATGGTAGTGCCATTAAAAAGAGAGACGAGCAATATTACATATTAGCTTCCCAGTCTAATCGAATTTTGGTTAGATGTTGAAAAATGAGGATAGGACAAGACACACAATTAATGTAAAGTTATTTTCTGTTTCACTTTTGTTATATAAAATATGTGTATGTCATCATTCTTTTATGTATACGTTTATGTATTTATTCTTTTATAATGCCTGCCATTATAATATTATATTCTCTATTTTTCAACACCACGTGCACAAACTAGTAGAACAACAAGCGTTAAATAAAATTGCAACAAACATGTCATATCAAAAATTAATCATTTTAGGCAAGCAAGGTAAACCACAGAGTCCTATAATTCTAAAATAGTGACGTAGAAAAAAAAGGCAAGGTAAATAACACTCTTTTAACAATATATGCTTATTTCACATGCTTAATCATTCACTGATTTTTTATACATATATTATTACATTGTCATCAGCAGGGGCATAATGAGCCATCTTAGAGAGGTATGGTCGTACTTTAATGTGGGTAATGACAATCAGACCAACAGCAGCGATGAAAATCTAATAAGCTTTTACTGCAGTATGACTTCATGGATTGTCTCCTTCAAGATTATTATTCACTTTACATCAAGAACAATATGTATAAAAGTAAAAATAGTGAGATGACAAGTACAATGTATGTAAATGTATAAATGTTATCTTTATGTGCAACAATTTACAACTTCAAAATGCAATTCGATGCTGTCAACTATGTGAGTTGATATTGCAAATTGTCATGTATTTCATACTTCATCAAAATATCACCTTGCGATTTCTCAACTGAGTATTTAGGCACGACGCCACCAAAAAGTAGCGATGATGTTATTTGATGCCATATTAAATCTCAAAAAACTGTTAGATTAAATGTACGAATAATCACAATCACGAATGAAATTGCTGAGAACAACAGCGATGTTAACGATAGAATGAGTGATTTATGTCAAATGAAGGAGCTTATAAACACTTAAGTTAACCCATCCCAAATTGAGAGGACTGCAGCTGAACAGTAAAAACTTCATCATGAAAATATCATCATTATATCACTAACTGTAGAAACGCAAGCATGTTCATTTCATTTGGTTGTGTTTGTGCAGAAAAGGGAAAATTCTAGTAGGTAAAACGATATATATTGTGTGGTCTCTCCTAACCCAAGCATTTTCACGGAATCTCGAGTCGAGATCCCTTTTTCCTTTCACATTTCCAAATTCTATTGATGGAGTGCATGTTATTTAAGATTTGATGTACCGAAATTTTGATGGCTCAAAAATGAAATCAACTTTTTACTGAATTAGGTTCATAGAAAGTTGCATATTTGAAGCTGTCTGGTCTGTCGCTACTTTTTTACTTCACTTGCTTTCAGTTGATTACGTTAGATACAATGTTGAGAATATAAGAATAAAGTGGTTTCATTACCCTTTCAAGTATGTATGCATAAACTGACAAGACAGGAAGAGTAAAACAGGTAAATAAAAATCAGTTTTGTGATGAGTACCATGTACACTAGTTTACTTTTTTAATGAATATTTCCTTTATTAAATGATGATGAAGTAAAAATGTATAGAGAAACAAGCATGTTGATGGCAATGATGCTTCTTTAGATTTTAGATCATCATCATCTCAGGAACTGCCAATAATAATGAGAAGTGCTCTTTTGTGACTATATGGGAAAATGGATCCCCTTGAGGAACTAATCTTGATTCCTTAATAGTAGATCCATATCTATCTGTGGTGTATTATGATTATGTGTATAAAACAAGCTTTATGTGGTATAATAAACCGAAAAGTAGTGAATTTATTCTATTCATATTCATCATTCTCATCACCATCAACAGCAGCATCATCATAATCATCATTCATATTATACTGATTTTCATGCACTTTGTAAAGACACAAGAAGGTATATGATGATGACGATTATGAATGTTCTCCGTCGTAGTGTTGTGTACGAAAGTTAATAATATGATAAGAGAATGAGAATATTTAAGACAGAAGAAGTGAGCGAATGTGGATGCAGAGAGTGACTGTTTAAAGGGAGAGAGAGGGAGATGTGGAAGGGTGATATGTGAAAGTGCCGACTCATCTGATTGACACAGCCTCCCAACAGGTACTACATAACGCACAACTACTACTCTAACTTCTTCAGTAACGAATAAATTACTTTGTGTGTACTATCTGTATTATGTGCGTGTGAAGATGATAAAAAAAAGCTGAGATGTTGCTGTTACCATTATGGTGCCCCTTATGATATCATATTATATAGTAAGCTTATTACTAGTACACGATGATGACGGCAAGTGATTTAACAGTTTTCTTCCTAGTTTTTATTTAAAAACGGTGTCTGATTATTCTTCTTTGGTTCACTACTTCAGTAACAACAACAAGAACAACGAGCTGCTTCTTCTTCTGTAGCTGTCAATCATCATTAAGGAATACAGAGAGCAATGTATTCCAAGCAGGTATAGTGCTGGTTTATATGTCGCTTCATCACAACAGTCAAGTAAAAAATGATCCATTATATGATGTGAGCATACACATGCAAGGAGCCACGGTTAAAGGAGGGGGAAATGTCAGAAGATGAAGCAACATCTGCAACTCACTTTTTTGATTATTTAATGACAATGCTTTACACATCATGACGAACTTTTTTTTACCTGTTTTTTACCTTCACATGTCTAAAATTCATGCTTTCTAGTGTTACTGTTTTCTTTCTGCTCTCATTTTCTTCAACTGTCATTGGACGTCACTTCTACCTTGAATGTACATAACTTTATGCATGTTAATCTGAAAAGGCCCTTTTTTATGAATAACGACCAAGATATAGTCAATATGTAAAAGAAACTTCGAGAAGTTCATTTCGTTTATAAAAAAGGATGTCGTAAATTGGACTAGAAATATAAATCATTTGCATAATCATGATACAAAATTAAAATAGCAAAATAAACAATATATCAAATGTAACACTAAGAATGCAAAATATCTGAGAACTACAAAATGATTTTTCTCTTTACTCTGGGGTAATTTGGTTGGAATTTTAATAACAGGTAATCAAAACTTATTAACGAATGTTCAATTAATGAATGCAAACCAAAACATGGCGAACAGAATATATGAATCCTGCAGGTATACCTTATTCTTTAAAAACGTATGTATACATATACATTGCATTATTGCACTTCTTTCTTGGTTTTTTTTAGTTTAGGAATCATCTTTGTCAAATTACACTTTTTTATGAAAAGGTAAGTGCAGGACAACGTGCTCGAATCTGCTCTAGTCTAGTTGTAAAGAACAACAAACAAAAAAGTACCAGCTTCACAATATTCACCAGCATTTTATTTTTGTGCAACAAAATTGAGCATGCAAACACAAAGAAAATCATCCTAATAAAGTAATTGGTTGCCCAATTAGCCCTCACAAACATTTGATTAGAAGTATGCATGCAATGCATGTGAATATATGTGTCTTGTTGTTTTTGTTCTAGTTTGATTGGATAGTGTATCAACAATAACGACATGATAGACACAATTTTGCAGCAGAAAAACAACTTAAATATAAGGTTTCGCAACAGCAAACTATTCGATTTTTGGGAGATATTTTTTACACTTTAGTAAATCAGAACCTTTAGGGGATATAGAATGTATATAAACTTAGATACTTAAAACGAAAAGGTCAAATCATGCTCATTTACAATTTAAATTGATAGGATCTCCATTCCATTGTACTAGACTTTTGCGTAGATACAAAGATTATTACAACGAAAAGAAAAGCTATGTGAGCACATGGAGCAAAACAACGTAATCAGTGCATCATATTTATTTGTATGAGACAGTGTATATTAGTTTTGTGTGGAATTTAGACAAATGGGCGTGAGAATATGAACTTATTTGGGAGGGCTGTACGATGTTTGTTCTTGTTAGACTTGAATAATAACAAGCTTGTCGTCTTTTTGGATTCAGTGCAGCTCATCTTGAGAACAAATTGGATAAAAACTAGTTCGACTGTTTCTATTCGTCAAACTGCATTTTGTATTACCTAACATATTGAGAAAGAAAGCTGTGAAAGCCCCGGGTTGAAGTTTGAGATTGTCAAGATTTATGATTTAAATATTTAATCAACACTGACTGAGATCAATACAATATACATGTGCTGAATAATGAGCTACAAAACGCTGTCAAGATTTTATTAAAGTGGTAATAAAATCAGGAATGTTGCACTCTTTTAAAATATTTTGATCTGAGTTTTTTATTGAACATTCTTTCTTACGATTAGTGTCCTTGCCTTTCCCGAAGCATACTTCTCTAACCGTAATAATCATTCCACGCGGGTACTTTTAAGTAAAGCAAAAAAAATAATTCAAACGAGTAAAAAATATCGAGCCAATCAAGAGTTTATGACACCCCATCTCTACTTAATAGAACTACACTAAACAAAGTACATACATCAGTGTTCATAAATGACCAAGCTCTGTCAAATGAGCAGGTGCAAAAACGTAATTACAATGCTGCCGAGGAGAAATAAATGTAAATCAAGGAAAGAGGGTAAAGGTATTAAAGAAGATAATGTGTTAAAATGAACTATTTTGCTAGATTCTTATGAGCCTTAATTATTAAGACCTCCCACTTTATTAACATCTCTAATCTGTAATTACTCATGTACCATGTTTTCTTGTAGTTTACTAATGGGTTTGCTTTCTTGTTCACTATTCATTCAGCCAAGTGACCAATCCAAGCAAAAACTTTTTATATCAATTTAATTACGGCATATTACTTGCATGCCACAAGCCATCATTCAGTTCTTCAAATGCAGTGGTATATAATATACACAATAGTGAGATTTTGTTGTGCATTATTGTGGATATAATAGGTATATTTGTACATTTCTTTCTCCTCGCCTTGGCAGAGTACAAGAAAATGATTTCGTGTCCAAAAGACATACCCACAGCGTCGCAGGTCACAGCATAATATTCCTTTTAACAATAATCATCGCCCCTTTGCCACTACCACCTTTCCTTGTCGTAATCAAACCTGTATTTGTATCCTGATTAATGAGAACATACCACTATTTTCTGCACATTTAAAGAAATTAAGTACAGAAAATGAATGTACATTTTAACATAAAACTTTTTATTGTTCCTCAACCTCTCAGTCTCAGTATAGTACAACTTTGTAATGTTGTGAACCAACAACAACCCGGAACCCTCATAAAAATTGTGCTGCTAACATTGCTAGTAGATCTCTCTCTTATTTCAACTCTAATTACCTGAATCTTGTATACATTCTCCTGGTTGTTGATTTTATGCCAGCGATAAATTTTTTAAGTTTACAATTTTTATTATTTTAAGGTTCCACGAAGAATGTCTTATGTTAAATTGATTACATGTAATGGGTTATAAAACTAATGTTTCATGGTCGACAATCATTTTGTTTTAACTAAAATCAAAGTGATGTATCACAACTCAGGATCTTCTGATGTAACTTGTGAAGTACAAATATATATTCTTCGATGATATCAGTTTGCTTGGTATTCATTATACCAATGTACTAAATGAATGTAATGTGCATATAAAATTTATATGACCAACGACCAGTCCGGCAATAGAGCTGCTTAGCTGATATTTAATGCTCACATAAAACAAATATAAATATTTGCAATAAGAATCATAATATTCACTTAATTGTGCATTTTACTATAACCATCACGAGCAACGGTTCTACAATAGAGAAATGTACTTTGTTCATTGTTCTTCCCAACGGACAGGAGGCCAACAATTGAAAACAATGTCGTGTTCTCGAAGAACATACACTTTTGCATACATAATTTCTTAAGTACACATGTGCAACTTTGTTATGTGCTCTTCTTTGATCGTAATAAGTCAAATAAAAAATACTCCATTGTTCGAAACTATGCGATAATTAAGTTGCTGTAAACGTACTTAACATAACAAGGCATACTCCAAGCTATTTATTATGCAACGAGCTTAAGAAAAAGATAAAGCACCGCCGTTTTTTCTTCATTATAAATATGAAAGTATGAACAAAAGCGTGTGAGTTTTTTTCAACAACTACTGATGTTGCTTGTGTAAATTATTAGAAGCACAAGAAATAAGAAAAGCGTAAGCAAATGATGATGAATATTTTTCCAGAGTGATGCATTCTCAATTGGGTATTAGTGTCTGTCTGTGTGTCTGGGCACACCATCATTAAAATAAAACGTCAACGTATTGTTCATCATTGTGATGATAATGATGATTCAAGAAACCACATCTTTTCTTAGGAAACATCCCGACGAACGAGGAGAGTCAAAAACTAAGCCATTCAATGGTTTAGTTTACTAAAAATTAATGATGAGCATGACCACAACACAGCGCTATTCCATCTTTACACATTCTGCGATTCTCTATATTATAATATTCTATGTATGTATGTCTTGTACATTGTATGGCCTTCAGCAGGTGAATCTCTGATAGAAGTTCCCTAATGAGTTTTCATACATTGTTGTTCATCAGCACATTTTTTGTCGAGTTTGTTCTTTTTTGTTGCATATTATTATGATTATGTATTCACTGACACTTTACATCATTAACCCTAATTTTTCAACAGTGGGCGCATGAGCGTAGAGATGCTTGTGTTGTTGCACGTATGTGTGAGCACCTATCCACAAAAATACTTAACTTTTAAATACTAGGTAATAGAGAGCAGATTAATATACTTCGATGAGAACAAAATATGTCTACAAAATGCTCAATGTCTGTCAAGTCTGCACAGATTTCATTCAAAAATCTACATAATATATAATTGCGACAGGATTTTGTGTTTAGGAATAAAAAGGAAAAGCGGTACGAGTGTTTACAATATTCTTCAAAACTTTTGAAGAATGTATTATACAAGTGTGAAACAGTGTCAGTTGCATATCCATTACACAATTGTTCAATACAAACCTACAAATGCAGATAATTCGTCTGTAGTGTGTACTACATACAAAATATTTTATTTAAATATACTAGTCGCAATAATGGACACATCCTCTACTTCAATACTACATGCATACTCTAGGTGCATATTGCATAGAAGAAAACTTACGCTTTCTGCTGATAAAAAGTATTTAAAGACATGTGCCAACTGAAAAGGATTGTAATATTTATACAATCTTGTATGTTTACACGATGCATGTGCCAATAACACAAGGACAATGGATTGTGGAAACAAAAAGTATAAAGAAAGTAAAAATATCATTTCATTTCTCACACAATGCGCACTACGTCAAAATATTGCCGATTTGGTGGTGTTTATGCATGCGTGCAGTTTTGTGTTGATCGAAAAGTGTGCTTCTTAAAATGGACAACTGAAATCATTGAAGTCAAAATATGACATCATTTTAATAATGATAAAAATAGGCTTCCCATTTATATACAACTGTTAAAGTATCTTATTCACAAAGGGATGGCTCTCACGTCACAAGTCAGAACTCAAACTAATGTAATATTTATTTCTTAAATGTACTAACTACTGTAACAATTTATGAGCCTACAACGTTTTAAAGCAAAGTTCCGCTCATTCTTACTTTCACTAATTCGAGATTTCGAGATTAATATTTTATTCATAAAAGTGATGTTTACACTAAAGGAATATAATATGCAATGTTTGTTGCCTCTCACTATTTACCTTTCTCAGAGGTTGTTCGATTTAACCAGGCATACAATTGTCAATTTCGAAACAGCTGAATCGGAATGCACAAATAATTTTGTAGATTATTACAGATTAAGTATTCAGCACAAATTCGGCATTTTCACACCTGAATTTATTTGACAAACAAATAGCATTACGGGTAGAATTAGATTTCTAAAGGAAAATATTTGTAATTTTTCATTAAAAACATCTATGCACATAACAATGCGTACTTCAAAATAACAAAATTGTTAAAACCAAATAAAAACAAATTTGTGTATGCATTGTCACCTCGTAAAAATGTTTGCTTTTGTGGTTTAAACTGAAAATAGTGTAAACATATTGGATTAAAGACAAGATTTTATCATTGTTCCATCGAATCGTTCTGAATAAAACCTGAAAAATATATTTTGTACAGCATATAAGTAAAAGAATATAATACAGATTTTTGGAGTATGCTCAGATATCGAAAATTCGAACAAATGCTTGACAAAAAGGTAAACTTTTTACAACTGTATCATATACTTTAGCTCTAGACGGACTCTGCGGGGCATTATAAGAAATCCTTTGTTGAGCTTGAGGCTTGAGCATTATAACTTCAATGAGTTTTAAGCACAAAGATGTGGTCGTTTACATTGAAAAACTAGTCTTGATCTTATCAATAATGTTTACATATAAATCACAAAAACGTTGAAAGTACATAAAAAGTCAAAATTTGTATTCGTAATTTTCAAATTTTGGTGAATACAAGTGGCACGAATAGGAATAAAACGATATCATCGCAATAAGTAGTAGCAATATAAAATAAATTAACGTTGTAAAGAATAATTCAGTTGAACTTTAGTACGTTTGCATGAATTCGAAAGAGTTTAAATTATCCCAGTTAAAAGTTAAGGTTAAGAGGCTACCATCAATCCGAGGATGCATAAATATGTATAGTAGTTTTTGGTACATATTTTTAACTTCATAATATGTTCTTCTAAAACATAATGAATACAAATAACCGATAAAACACAACCTAGTTTAAAATCCAAATCCTTATACATTTCATGCATGTATGTAGGTATGCATAGCGTTAACTGGACTTTAAAAAACGAACAAACAGACTTTGTGAACAAAATTATAACGTAATAATATCCCCTTCGCCAAATAAAATGGTCCTTAGTCCTTCCTTAGTAATAAAATAATGATAATAAAAGATGCATATTATTTTAATATAATTATAATAATATAACCCAGCAGTATTCATGTCTTACTTTCAATGCAAGCAAAATACTGTATTGCACATGAAATTCTCAATTTCATATTTGACGAGCTCACTTAAAAGAGTGTACTTCCATTACACTCGTGTATGGGCACAAATAACTAATGGACATGGTGGCAGTAAACAAGCAGTTTGCCCACTGTTTAAATAAACAACAAAGAAAAAAGAAAGCAAGGATAAAGAAGAGAGAGAACATGGCTCATAAATAACACCGATAATCATCTATGAGGGTAAATCGACCTTCAAATCTGCACTGGCATCCTTAATATATTGTGTAATCGTGTGAGATTTATCATGCTAGGTCATTTTTCTCTCTTTTCTCGCTCCAAAATGTACATTATTGTTTTACAAACATTGTTTGACAGCTTCTCTTAAAGTAGCCCCACGACGGCACAAAGTGAAACCATTAACACAAAAAATAGCTACATGGTTTGTATATATTCTTTGTATGATACAGTTCAAAAAGTAACGTGTTGTTTTGAAAATGTTAGGAAAAAACATTTATTTGGGAAACTCCAAAAAAATCTCAGCCAACTTGACTTTTGCTTCTTATCGTCGTGCGCTCATACAGAGTCTGAACTTTTCAGCTACTATTGGGTTTTTGAGTCCATCAAATTCTAATAACACTGCATGATCCTTAACAAAGTATAAAAGAAAGTAAAAATTGCCATCCAATTGTGTTTTAAATTGCTATTTTTGTATTGAAAGTATAAAATAAGACCCGTCCTGCCGTGCTTACTTTTCTTATGTAACTCTAAATCAAATCGTTGTAATGCAGCTTGTTTCTTCAAGCTAGTAACACAATTTTGATATACTAAGTTTTCTGCATTGAAATTATTCCTGTGCTGCTTTTTCGATTCCGTCATTTTTCACTGCAGAAAGCATAATTCACATCGATAGAAGGATGTAAAGGTGTATAGACATGTACATAAATATCACACAAATTAGGTTCAATAGCAATTTAAAGTTAGCATTGAAATTGCGATGTAACTTATGAGTGATATGCTTTTGTGAGATGATCACATTGTTATAATTTTTTGCTCATTTGCTTCCACCCGCTGACAGCAATAATTTAATAGTATTTTACCAGAACAGGCAATCTTGGCACATTCCATAATGTTTTATATAACAGATTTTCTCAGTGAGCAAATGTACTGTGCACCCTTCCTCTTACTCGTTCTTTTTCTGTCGTGGAAGTTTTTTTCTTCTTTTTTGTTCTTTTGTACTTTTTATACTTTCAACCGACAACGATGATAATGTGTTGTGTACTTTTTGGCCACAGGAATAATTTTTATTACGTATTCTGGCTGACTTCTTATTTCATAAAGATTATATTTGACGTTAACAACGATATTAAATAATCCAAGAACAGCATAAAATAGGTGGAATGACTTTTAGAATTGAATTATTATTGTAAATGTACTAGTTCAAAAGCAATTTTTAGGTCTAGTTAGAAAAATTCGAACCATCTGTTTGCACCAACAAGAGTGAAAAAAGTTCACAATCATAAAATGAATAGAAAATCATTTTGTCAAGTACTTCATCATATATAATGTTTTCTAAAAAAATCATTGTTAAATGAAGTCGCTCAAGTAAGTTAAGTAAATATAAGAAATATCCCCGCACACACATAATGTATGTCTATCAATAAACTATTTCTCTAACTTGTTCCTTTACTTGATCAAAACATCTCATTACGTAAAGATTTCCAGATTTTTGTGCCAAGCAGTTTTCTTTTAGATTTGTGCTTTAAAGTTTATCGGGCACTTGAAAATTAAAGCGTCACAATTTTCAAGTATAAAAAACTATCATATATCAAAACAGTATGTACATATCATGTAAATAAACGAATATCCAATGGCCAGACACTTGACTGACAGTAGTAGTGTTCTAAGAAATTTATGGTGAGTATATTCGATTTCATAAAGGATTTATACAAACTATATTTGTTGGAACATTTTAATCCATGCACGCTATGAACAACAGAGAAACTTTATAAAGATACAATTATGATTATGAGCTCCTTCAAAGTTGTCTTCATTAACTTGTGCGTTGTTTCTATGTTCAGACAATTACATTAAACATAAGCTTCATATCCAATCTTCATGTTTTTACTGGCTGAAAGCAGAACATGACATGACATGCCAATACATAATGAGTTTACGTATCATATAAAATATAATCCTACTTGTTGAGATTTCTGTCTTTAATCTGTATTATCTCAAAAGAACAATATAAAAAGGATTTTTCATTTTTGATATGTAAGTATATCATCATATGAAGGTAGCATGAGGATTGGTATGGTTAATCCTTTGAGTGGACGCATTTACCTAAGCTTTACTTGCCAGAAAATTTCTGTGAATTTTCAATCAGGATTGAAAAGACCTCCTAGATTGATTCTCCTCACCTCCTACTATGATATAACATTTTATCAGCAAGAAACAGAGTGGCTCACACAATCTTCTTTTCTTTCTGGTGTGATTATGCAAATGTTTCAAGATGGTCATGATGATGTGGATGATGAAAATAATGATCAGAGTCATGATGATGATGTCGACGACGGTGATATTGCATTGCTCGCATGGAATAGATCTTAATGTTCATGATATTCCATGCGTTTTATTGGGGAAGTCACCTGGCTAGCCCAGGTATGCGCAGTGCAGGGCAGCATTTCAAGTAAAAAACCAGAAAAATTTGAGCATTTACATGTATCTACGGTTTAGGTATATATTTCTGTAAATCTAACCTGAAAACACGTACAAGATTCCTTAATCTATTTAAAATTATTGAGGTATTATGCAAATTTCATGAGTTTTATTATAAAGAGAGGAGAAGGTGGTATTTCTTTAATGAAAGATCAAAATTATTGATCTTAGCTGTACACAAAAATTCTTCGTGAACTTTGTACACTAGAAACTTTTTGCTACGATTAAAAAGATTTTTTTCAAATTCCCCCTTTTCACAAACAATTACGCAAAAATCTAGAAAAAAATTAAATTAGGAGAAGATTGTACACATTTTAAACGAAATAGTTAATTATTTGTTATTATTATTTCATCTTTTGAGTTCGCATGGGTGGTGGTGGTGAAACAATAAAGCACGAGATGCCTAAAACACAACATCTTGGTGGGGAATAACTAGGGTTGCCGTCCACCTGCGTGTAAAATTAAGAATACGCAATGTTAAAACAAGTATATTTACTTTTTTTGGTACTCATCATCGGTGCTCTAGGTACGGTACACTTACTTTTGAGTGTAGCTGATTGAAAATTCAAAAAAAACCTTGGTCTCTTCTTTCTAGTGCTAATGATTGTTGCGTGCATGTTGCTTTGTTGATTGATTGATTGATGAGGCTAAAACGTTAATACATGGTTTATAAATAAGCAGTTTTGCTTTAAAAACTTTTAGGTTTCATCAGTTTGCTGGTGGTATAGCATGATTATCCTTATAAACAGCTATGGTGGCACGTGAAATGACTTATGTTACTTTCAGCTCTTTGTCGTTTCATTTATTTAATTTTCTAGCTTGAAAAATTATCTTCTTCAGATGTAATTTTAAATTGCCGAGAATAATACCTATAATCGCGCTTGATTCTCATCAGTATCAGTTTTTAACACGCGTAAAAGTTTATACAAAGCAGATATCTAGATACAACCATAATACAAAATGCAAACTAAACACACGCACAAACAAGAGCCATGCAAAAAAATTATACTCAACTACCGCCAGTTTTTATTGTAATTTTTATTACACTTTACCAGTTAAGACCTTCGGTTAAATGAGCGTTTCAATCTACATGTTGTCTAAAATATTAGTTTGCGTACATGATCAGAGGTTCTATGAAAAGTGAATGTTCTCTGTATTTTATTGTTATTAAGTGTAGTGTTCATAAAATACATTTTCTTTTGAAATTGATGAATGCTACTGATGATGAGCTTCTTCATCTACAACTACTCAAGGGTTTAATACTTTATAAATTGCACGTGTATTAATAACACTGTTTTCTTTAGTCCGGCCTGGTCTGGGCTTCGAATTACATAGCAGTAATTGGATTTTATCTATTTTAATTCGCTTTTTATAACAAATGACTATATTTAACAAGGAATCGTCATCAGTTTACTGAAAGTTTCTCAGAGAAGGCAACAATTTACTATTCTTATCACCAATTTGTAAGATACACTCATAACACGGCATTCAATGTTTGTTCGCTGTCTCTTCTAGCTAGGCTCTAAAATACCATTTACCATTGTTCTTTCAATAACAAACCAACCCATCATTTATACGTCTCATTTCATCATCGCTGTGTGATCTGCCAATTTGAGAAGATAAATAAATTGTACTGTATTATCTTTGACAACTCAAAGGACGAAGAAAACAAGGATGGGGCAATCAAGAAAAAGGAGAAGAGGTACCAAACCGAGTGCAGACATATACTCTCATGTATCAACAGTAATTTTAATATGCATAACAGAATAGCAGATTTTCGATCTAGAATTATGACAGTTAAAATGGTTCTTCTTCAGACACAAATGCAACCTGTAGACAAAATATATAACTAGCACTTTTACATATACCACATAATGTAGAAAAATCTATTGTAAATTGTTATTTTTTTCTATTATCTATTTTGTATGCATGTTTTGTCAATTATTATCCATTTACCACGTTACGGATCATCCATTTAAAACAAGTAATAGTAATATCAACACAACTATCATAACTGTAAGAAAAATGAGGAATCGAAGGATGTAAAAAACAGTAAATGGCCAATCCCATTTTCTTTCCCTCTTGTCTTGTAGTCTGAGAATTTGAAAACGACGACGAATCGATCTTTTATAGCTTTGTGTGATTCTTGTTACATGAGTGCAAAGTGAGTGAGATGTGTATTTGAAGCATCATATCATCGTCCAAAATAACCCAAGAGAAAAAAAGGAAGAAGAGATGGGTTCACCCAAGTTCTTTAGACTGATTTTCATCTTCATCGTTTACTTGTGGCGTTGGAGCTCCATGTTCTGAATTATAATTTTTTTTAAAGTTGGTCCTATATTTACCAAAAGTACCAAACCAAACCAACAAAGTGTAACGTTCGGTTAGTGTATTATTTCCATAAAAGGGACAAACGGTGACGAACGATCATCATAGCAGTAAAAACACAATGTATGCAGATGCAGACAACGCATACCATTTAAAAAAATTCATCTCATCAGTATGCAAGGGTTGTACAGAAAAAAATTGTAATATCATACACACACATCTTTAACAATATTGCACCATTCTTATTACTCCCCACTTACTTTATCAGTAGATTGAGTGAAGAGCAGCAAGCGGTATTATTTTTCTATAGTTTGCGTATGCAGTGCAGATCAGTTCAGCTCAGCCAGCTCAAAATCATTTTAAACGCTTGACATCTCCTCAATCGAATTCAGTTTAGTTCATCCATCTAATAACAATCATAGTAAAAAATATGTAACCCCGTCCCCGTCAACTCTCATCCAATCCGAAAGTCCAAAACGCAGTATACATACTAATAAGGAAATTGTGAATAGTATTTTTAGCTAGTCCCAATTCAACTGAAACAAGTGTTCTATAACATTGAGTTTTGTATTGTGAAGAGAACGTTGTCGGCATTTAAGGATTGTTCATCACGTCCATTACTTTAATAATTCAGATTGTTTACTGAATGAGAAGAGAGAGAGAGAGATGAGAGGAGTGATGCATTGATGGTGGTGTCTGTCTTCTATTTTTTTAAAGAACTTATTTGATTTGCCATATTGGCAAAACAGCGGGAGTGTGTTTGCATACATTACTCTCTGTGCACACACTTTGCCCTGACTAATGTTGCACTCTTCTACAATTGGTTCGTTCATATTAATTTTTTCATTGGGAAATTCTCGACTGGCATTGCACAAAAATCCTTTGAAACTCAACAACAGTCACTAGATTAGCGCACCCTGCGAAATAATAGGAACGACAAACCAAGTTAGTTGTTTTGTCTCATCGTCGTCATCATTATCATCACATTGCACACAATGTTATGTTATGTAGCCCATGAAGGAACCCTTCAAGAATAAAACCACGAAATTTCTCTGTCTCTCTACGATATGCGGACATAACATCATTGAACTAAGTTTGTGTCAATCTTGAGATGATTCGAAAGCACGTTCTATGGCTCTATCCGATCACTTGCTGTTATGCATGCACTCCTAATCTGATCTATTCTTCATTGTTGTCCTTTCGATCTATCTAATCATGTGAATGAATTACAAATTCAAAATGCTATTTACAGCATCACAGTACAAATAACAAAACACGTCTTTTACTCTCCTTTTTTCTCCTGCCGTGTGCTTCATCATGTCACAAGACGGATAAGTCGATCATTCACTGACTCATACTCACACAGAGAGAATTGCTTGAATTGATGTGTCATGTTTCAATAGCTACTTTTATCACTGATCTCTCCACATCACACAGAACAGTGTCTTTATTCTTTTCTCAGATCTTCAAGAGTCTCACAGCATGCACGCGGTTGCGGTACGCTTCTTCAGATCATAACACAATATATTTCTTTCTGGTCAATACCACGATGATCCCTTTCCTCAATTCTTAAACCGCTGCTGCGCGCTTGTATGATTTATTTTACAACTTGTATTATATTATTTCTCGTTTATTTATACTTGTAGTTTTAAAACATTCGATAGTTTGAATAGCTTGTATGTCGTGTTTGTTTGAAAAGGAACAGTTAACTGAACCGATAAATATAATGTCACGTATTCATACTTTTTGAATTAGATATGTGATGAATTATTTTTTACACTCCGAATGTTTGTATATAAAGTTTATTCACAGTTAGTCTAAGATTTAAATGATAAAATTATACATTTATTTATCATTTAGAAATACATTATCAAAATAATCTGTTTCTGGAATGTTGTCGTTTGTTGTCATTTTTTTTGTGTTAACACATCTGATGTACTTTATTGGTTTATGTGGTCCAAGTAGAAAAACCGATCAGTTTATTTTTACAAAAATGTTAAATCTTAACAATACTTTGATACTCACGACGCTGAGAACTACATATATATGCACATATAAAATGTGCACTTATGCAGGAATAGCGCTTTGTTTTGCTGTTGAAGGAATAAGCCGAAAAGGTACGAACAAATGGACTTTGGTTTGAAAAGGAGTGGCTTTGCATTGTAGAATTTTAACAATTGAAAAAATGGATGAGTGGAAATGGATACTTGTAAATATTTTGGGTTTTCAATCAGATTTTGTATGTTTGATAAGAAGATTTAGTGTGATTAAAGATAGTGCTGTATTGTGCATTTGATTGTTTATGTGTTGGGCTGGAGGTAAACATAATATAATGTATACCATACAGAACAGTAGTAAGTGACTGATGCTGTACTGCTTTTACTGACAACACACCGCCGACAATTTATATTGAAGAAAACTCAGATGCAAACATCTGATAAATCCTCCTGATCTTGATACACCAATTGCTTTTGTATGGTAAAAGTTACTCTTCTATCGTACCACCAGGCCATTATGATGATTTAAGCCTTTCGGCAGTGATAGAACTCATCGGAGAAGAGATCAAACGCGTAAATATTGGTTGTAAGTTGTTAAAACATGCGAAGCTTCTGTTTAAAAAAGGTTGGTAAACTGGATTCCCTGCTTGAAGCCTTTAAGCCTTTTCCTAATGCGATGATTGTTCATGAGAGATGTGTAAGGCAGCAAGGCAGCATAATTGACGGTCAATATGAGAATTGAATTAAGATATGTATCCGTGCGTTATAAACTAACCAATGTGGCATTGCAAATAAGCTAATGCCTGTCATGTCATGGTAAAAGAGACACACATCTGGCGATGAGGAAATGTTAAATCACACAAAATTTAATAAAAAATTGACACCCAACTATAAACACTGCTGCCTTACTGAGTCTAATTCAAAAGAAGATCAATCAAAATTTGTGTTTTAAACTTGGATTTAAAAAGGGTAAATGGTAAGCTAAAATGTTAATGGACCTTTTAGTCTGCTTCTAAATCTCTTCTTCTGATTAATTGCAATTGCAAGTTACATTAAGTTTTCGAAGTAAAAGTACTTGTTTCACATTGCCCCCGTTAGATTGGTTTAACTTTCGGAATCGCTACAGAAAATGCTATGCATCTCGGATATGTTGCAGTTTAACCAGCAATATGCTATATAATATCGGCGTGTGATAAATACATTTTTTGTAAAAAATCTATATTTTAGTTCGACGAGTATTCCCTCTCTAAACTGATATTCCAATTTATCTAGATTAGACCACAGCAGTTAACAGACGCAGTAGGCTTTTTATATCGATATATTGGCTATTGCATATTGCATCTATACATCTATATGCATTGCATATTCTGCAACAAAACGTTTACATAATTCAAAAGAAGATTGATGCATATTATCGTTTTTATCATTTAACAATCTAGATGACTATACAAATCTAACCAAACTAAACATGAGATAACATCACAGGACTCGTTTACACAAAAAATAGTCAACCAGCCGGAAAAAGACAAATAATACACAATCAAAAAAAGCAATAGCATGTGTTGTTTTGTGTTTTTCATGGGCTAGAACTCAAACCATAAATGCATCTTTTAAAACTCATTCATATAATGATAATAATTTGAATCACTGTTGCATGATATGATTTTGTGGATTTGGAAGGTGTAATAGTGGGATTAGTGTTTCAACAATGATTCCGTGATGAGGATGCTGTTTTCACGTTGCTTTCATTTTTCACACCCTTCACAATGCGTGTTTTTTCAGTTTTGTACATAATAACGAACATAGAAAATCATGGTGTTGTTTATTCGGCTTGTGTGTGTGTTGTTTGCTATTATATATGCATTCATGCTTTTATATAAGTGAGCGTCATTATATCCAAATGCATCTGCATCAATAATCGTAAGCATTTCAAGCTAGTTTTCGTTATTTTTCATGCACTGAAATTCCTAAATCGGTTTTTGTGATACGCATGGTTATAAGAATATCATCGGCACGACATATGACATACATGTAACTTTTCTTTACTGGAAAATCATTTTATACACAATTAACTATGAATTTTATAGAACTCAATTTTTGGACTGATATTTGCAGTTGGTGAAATGTTTTATTCCTCCAATTTTACACAAGGCTTTACTTTGGACAGGCATAAGTTCGCAAAGAGGATGAACAAACATAAAATCATCAATTTCATTCAAACTTTGCCTCCACAGTATACCAAATGATTTTTTGATAACTAAGGATTTTTACAAAATTCTAAAATATTTCATTTGAAATATGTTTTATGGAATTTGTGAAACTTTAAAATGCAGAAACAAAGGAGTGGCCTTAGTCGACATAAAAAATATTTGACTAGTTTCTTTTATTATTCCCAAACAACCTCCCTTTGCCTTCGTTACACCAAAATCATGAATGAATTTCATGTTTTCTTCTTGACGGAAGGCATGAATGGAATCTGCTGGTACAACGATAACCTGAAAGCATCTTTTCACGAAATAATAATGTGAGTAAAATCTCAAAAAAATTCTTCGCCCAGAAAAATCATGAAAAGGGGTTGGCGGCTGGTTGAGGATAAACGTATTATGTCGTGATGTTTGGTTTGTAAGTTTTGTAAGGTGTGATATAACTTGCGGTAAAAATGTATCGCTCGTCTTCTTGTCTGTGTGTGAAATGATGCACTCAAAAAGTTACAATAAGTACCTTGCAAAGAAGGATAATCATAAGGGATCAAATTCGTGTAAGCATACTCATACAGCAAGATTTTTATATGAATGAAACCTTTCTCACACTGCTTCAAAATAAATTGGACCTGAAGGAGTGGATGTAATATTATTTCAAACCTTGTCTACTAACTCACTATATTTATATTATACATTGTTTGCGCTTATAGTAAGCATATAGATGTTTTTACTTTGTTTTATGGATAATCCAAATTTCAAAGGGGTAAGTGAAAAGTGGAGTGCTCCATTAAGGATTTATCCAGGTACGTTTTATAAGCATTAAAGCGTAAAAAATTCGAGGAGACAATGGATGGCTTATTTACTTAAATTGTGTACAAAACTGTGGCTTTCCATTTACGCGTCTTACTGCTAGTTTTAGTGGTACCATCACCATCATAATATTTCAGTGTTGTATTACTCCTTTGCTTTCATTTCATTCAGTGAATAACTATTCAGGAGTAATGGGGTGTCCACTCAACTGATCCAAGCTTCCTCTTTCTTCCACGTATATAAAAAAAAGGCTCAGACTGGATGTGTCAAAATCCTTTAAACTGTCTTTTAACATTTTGTGGTTTTCGTACTCCAAACGAAGATTTCATTCAAGAAAACATTCAATGTACTGAGCAATCCGTGTGCTTTTATACCCATAAAAATGGTAGTTAATAGGCATGTTTTTTATGGCTACGTCATAAGAAATTCTCAAAGAGAATAACAAAGATATTTATGAGACGATGACTTCAGAAAGCATTTTAGTGCAACAAACTTTTTCATTGTTGAGTTAACACCTACGCGCAATAATGCTATTTTTAACATTGTTGCTCCGAAAAGTTGGACTAATTTTCCACTGCTCTGCTCTCAATAATCTGGTACATTTATTTATATGAATGAGGGTAGAGATAAGATGTACAATAAAGCATTGAATATTTCTTAACGCATTTAAAGTCCCTTGAACGAAAAAATCTGCGCTTTTAAGAAGTGAATTGGGTCCCGTGAGAAAGTTTGTCTTGATCTTTATAGAAAAGTTTTGTGGTTTTAAGTTTTCCTTCTTTACTCACAATCACAATCTTTTTAAATGCGGAACACAACTTAAAGCATGTAACATGGAGTATTAAATTGCAAGAAATTAATCTGTATCATCATGCAAATGTAATACGGAGGAAGCTTGCTTGCATATTGTAGACATAAATTATTCCATCCATCATTTTTTGCTCTCAAACTTTATTTCATTCAGATTTTGAATACATTACGAATTGCGTAAAAAACATGTAATCCAATTTGGCAAAAAAGGAAGTTGAAAGAATATATGTAGTAACGAAAAACAAGTTTCATTGAACGTATGTATTACTTTCAAGATTAAAGGATTAAAATTGTCATTTTGGATTGTTACATGTATATTAATAATTTTTACAAAGCAATGACACAAAGTAACATGCATATTCTAATGAAGAATTTGTGAAAGTATAAAGATCATAAAAACACCCATATGACATAACACTAATATCCGGAACTAAAAGGATCATGTATAAAAATAAAGCTATTTGAACATCATATCATAAAAGTATAAAACAAATATACATATTACACCATCACCAAATCCTTTTCTCTCAAAGGATTAGTTTAAAACTTCGGTGATCCTACTGAAACCAAAACGCTTGCTTGATTCAAATTCAAATAAAATGTTTCAAGTAATTGCTTGTTTGAAAATGAAATGCTTCAGTCATCTACTCATTTCAGATTCTGATGTCCATCCCAATAAATACATGATATTTTCTTGTATTGATGGGTACTCAAAAGTTTATTAGAATTTCTCAAATAGCACTTTTCTATATTTCATACCGCAACAAAGTGTCCACTCACATCAAATACCACGCAACTGCAATTTTTTGTACAACAAGTTGAATAAAAATCGAACGTAAAACCCATATTTTACTATTAATTTGCAAGGAGATGTGAAAGAATTAAAAATTCTCATAGCAAAATTGCATAACATACTTCATTCCATATTAGTAACGCTCCTTAAAGTCTCTTAGCCCAGGGAATTTCTCAAACTAGAGGAATTGACTATTTTTAAGTGGGCTTCTTAAAAGTATGGACTTTTCTATGTACCCATCATTCCACCACCGAATATATTGTGCATATATTGGCATACAGAAAAAAAATATTAGGCAAATACATAAACCAAGTGCCTCCTCATAATATTTTAAAAGGAAAGCCATAATACTCCATTTCTCAATTATGCTTCTTGAGATAATTTGGTTGGTGTGCGAGCATGAGAACATTTTGGTTATGGTTATTTACCCTTTAGTTCTTAACGACGGTCTTTCTTTAACAAATCGTTTTTTATTTGATGGATAGACGAGCAAAGTGAGCGCAAAAGCCTTTCAAGTATTATGTAGTATGCATGTACAAGTGTCAGCTCCTCAATAGTCGGGAAAATATCTGAAACCTTCTCTTCTTCTCACTCTTTACTTTTCTGACTGACTGAGTAAATGATTTACTTTGGCCAGTCATTTAGCCAAAATAATAGAGAGTAGTGATGTGATGACCGTAGTCTCATAGGCGGTATTTCGGTTGTTCACTCTTGTTCTTGAGTATATATTAAACTATGTACAAAAGTTTGAATAATATATAGAGGCAATGTCGATTTCCGTTAAAGTGTTTAGATGATTACAAGGTTTACTTGATGATGATGAGAGGAGAGACCATTGTGAGCTAATTTGATTTTCCTTTTATCTTCCATCCTCCTCAAGAAACATATTTGATGGTTGCTCTCTGTCCTGGGTAAACGCTTAAAATACCAGGATCTTGGTAATCACGGCGGTGGTGGCTGTTGGAAGGATCATGATCATGACGACGACGAACTTTGATGAAGCTGAAGGTGTATTGCACAAAGGTCGATTTTCAGGTTCTAGTTGATCAGCTAATTTGCTCTGACTTTTTTTCCTCAAAAGAAACTATTATAGCTTTTATGGTCTTTACGATTATGTAAACCTACCAAACTACCTGGCATCAACTATGCAAATGTAATGTTAGCGAACACATTATATTTTCATCATTATCATGGGCGACATGAACCATTCCTATCATATTGTTCAAAAAATCCAGTTCAACTTTTGTGGCAATTTTATGCATTTCGTGCAGGGCTATTATCCAGTGCTGGTTGAAGTAAACAACATGAAAAAATAATAATAGTAAAGATAATGGAATGGCTCTCTACTCGATTTTAATATTCAAGAGCAAAGTAAAGATGAGTAAGAAAAAAAGGTAACCGAATCATCAAAGGTTTTGATGTGGTATGCCATGCCATGCAAAAGACAAAGCAAGTACCTCCGATACCTGCTGCATTAAATATTCTTTTATAACACACCGGGTTAATAATAATTGTGTACACTCTGATGATTTAACCTCGAATGTTTAAGTAAACATTCAAATTTGTTTGGTTTTACGAACGCGTTCCATTCCACTTCTATGATGACTTGCCCATCTTGGTATGTCCTGTTGCGTCAAAGAGCATTTTAGAGTTTTTCTCTCCACATTATTTTACAGGTATGTGTTTTATTAGTATTGACTACCACAATCTATTTCATTTTTGTTGCGCACATGACGTCTTTAAAGTAACAAAAGAGTGAAAGCAAAACTTGAACTGTTTCTTCATTATTTATTACAAACTTTATTGTTTTCCACTACATACTGCCGATAATTGCTGCTGTTGTTTTATCTCTAAAAAACTTGGTATGATTCAGAAAATATTTGAATGATGAGAGGCAATAATTTTTGGATATGACGGGAAGATCAACAAAACAACAGGAAAAAACATCAAAAGGCTGACCGATGAAGATGAGGAGAATAACATACATGATCGCTTACGATTGCGACCGACCGACCAACAGGTCAGCATAGATAAAGAAAGTAAAGCACGACACACGCTTACTTCCACCATAAATATTTTTATGCTTGTCTTGTACTCATTTTTTATACATTTTGCTACACTTTGGCTATTGGTGGTAGGTGGCAATCATCGTCAAAGAAGAATAGAGATGGAGGTGCTCTTAAAAATTATAATACATTCATGCAAGCAATATTCAGCTCAAAACTCTTTTGGTTATTTTTTTATTCGTATTTTCACTCCTTTCATTATTAGCGCCTTGCGATGATGATGGCTTTTTATAAGTTTACTTTCTATACATATATACGCATTATGCTCATACAGTCATACTTGTAATATAGTTCGCCTTCTTTGTCGTGATGCGCCGAGGAGAAATCGTGATTTAACCGGCAATGTGGATTAAAAATTTTCGGGCGCGAGCAGCTATTGCTAAATTACATACCAATTATTTCCTTATTATTGTTATTATAGGTGCTCCGGCATTTTTCGCATGGCTCCCTTTATTATCTTCACAGTCTTTTTCTTTCATTTACTCGCTCAATCTTGCTCAATTTCTTTTGTGATCTTGCCCCTTATTTATTCTCCGACAATGATGATTAAGATGAATTTAAAGGATGATGGTAGTGGAGTGAAATTACGAGGATAAAATGACCACGACATGAGTCGATTTGAGCACCTTGAACTATCAGTCATGGAATTGGGCTGAAAAAGGAGAGCTGACTAAAAAGATCAAAGAAGTGAGGTTGTTAAAAGTGTTCACGATGATTTTTTGGATAATATAGATGGATTTAATAGATCCCACTTGCATATTTTAGCGTGTACATTCTTCAGTAAAACGGTATTAAATTCGTAAATGTTGAAAGTTGTAAATGACTGAACTGGTTTGTCCTTATTATACTCCAAATAGTGTTAAAATTACTGAAGTCGATTCAATGGCAATTTTGACTTTTTATGATACTAATTTGCTCGTCACAAAAAAAAGATTGTCTACATTCCCAATTTTTCATCATTATAAAGTTCACTTTGAATTGAACAACGTAACGTAGAAAAATACAAGTCGCGGTTACTAGATCATAAAATGAGTACGCGTGCCAAACTATAGGTTGAATCGAGAAAAATAGTTTTTTTTGTACTACGCACTCGTTTTGGGAAGAAATTATATTTTAACAAATTACGATAATAAACACTCTTGCTTAAGAATTGCTGTTTTAATTAGCAAAAAAATGTAACGTAAGGTAGCGGTTTGGAAGAGGCTTGGCTACAAATTTATTGAATTAGTAAAAATGGCAACTTTATTGTCTTACAAGATTTTTAATGAATATTAATTACTTTCACCTGGTTTTTTACCATATTTTACACGAAAGTGTCAGTTGAGCAGTGTAAATGAAAAATAAAAATGGTTATTACTTATTGCTTTTAGAAAAAAGTTAGCTGAATAATACATTTTTACAAATTTTAACAGCAGCAATTGCAATCTTCTGAAATTACATTTCAAACACAAAAAGATTAAGTGTGTACATTACCTGTATTAGTTCCTGTACGTGAGCTTTTAAAAACATGTACACAATTTTTAGTAGATTCGTAGATTCGCATAAAAATTCAAATAGATCTTCATGGTGTAATAATTTTGTGGAATATGGCTGCTGTAGTTTTGATGATGGGGGTAGTCATCATGAATAATTCTAAAAGCGCACCATGAATCCTTGTTCATTGCTATTATGATCTACATCTAATGTGAAATATTTCATGATGGTGACTTTCTCAAAAGAATCTTTACCTCCCGGCATTGTGGCATTCTCAAACTAACGATGAATCTTTTGGTTTTCGTAGACGAATAAATTCAAAAACACAATATTATCATTTTATCATCTCTGTGTATGAAATGATGACCAAAGCGAAAAAAATATCCATTGCATTGCACAGGTATTTATATGTATGTGTACATTATTATCGAAAGCATGCAACTTTTTAAGAATTCTCTTGGAGTGCAGTCAGATATTCACAAACACATAATGTCCATTTAATGGGAAGCCTGCTGATCCTTTTTATTCAGCTTTTCTCTGTGTGTGCTGTACTCATAAATCTGGAAATAAATCAGAATGAAATATTGTTTCAACCTTTTGCTTATGTGAGTGCCCATACAACAACAATTGTATTATTGAATACAATTTTTGCGCTGTCTGTCGTGTTGTGGCTTGGCTTTATTCTTTGTCTTTCTTTAAAAAAAATATGCATGCTTATATATGTGAACATATTTGTAAGAAAGTGATCATAGTTTTTTTAGCTCATCTCACTTCTTTTTTCTTTAAAAAAGAAAAAGTGCTGTGTGGCCATTCCAATATAATTATTTCAAATTTTTAGTGGAAGAAACCCATTTAATTTAAAAATGGCTTCACAAACTAAATGGATTTTCTTTGAATCGTACATACAAGGGCGTAAGAATAATCTTAATATATCTAACGAACGATGTCGTCAATGATGGTGGTATCCTCTTGAAACCTAAAAAAAAGTTATACTTGCAAACGTCGCAGTAAAAACGCCTGCTTGAAAAGAAGACGCCAGTAATATACACACTCACAAAAGCATTATATTTCTTCTCTCTCTCTCTCGCTCTGTTCCTTCTTGAGAATCGACGTCGTGACTTACAACAACGAAAAGTAGTGAACAACGGTGTAAATAAAAATGTACTTGTTTCTTTCTTTCGCAGTGCAACTGAAGAGGCTCCTTGATGCCTTATGAGATCTTGTAAATTTTAACAAAGTAGATATATTTATGCCATTATCGTATAAGCATACAACATATTTATTATCCTGCACAAGATATAGAACTAGAACTACAAGCTTATTTTACAATTTTTATATGTGCTTGAACAAGTCAAAATTTAAAAATTACCATTTACCGAAAACTCATTTAGCAAGAGAGCAGTTTTCCTTTCTGCTGATAGTTTGCCAGAGAGAGAAGAAAAGAATAATATCGTTTGTCATAAATTGTTTCTTGTTCACTTATACGCAAAAGCAACACATCCTGCACTTCTCTTTTTTAGCTGTCTGCCTTCTTGTGTTGAACGTCTCGAGCAGAGAAAACAGCTCATTCATAAAGTTTGGTATCGTGAAAGCGTGAATTACGCTACAACGTTGTGTGTGGCTTTGAGCAAATCATACTAATTTGTTATCTTGAGTGCAATTAGCTTTTAAAATCTTCCCATTTGTATGAAAATATGCAAATAAGTCATGCGTTACGTTCTGTACATGTATTCAAAAAATCATATAAATATGATATATTTGTGTTATGAATCGTTTTTTATCACTGTGCTGCTATTCTATTGCATGAAATGTATTCTGGTAAAGGTATGTTGGTTATCGCCAATAATCATGAATTTAAACGCTTATTGACTTACAAGAGTTGAAATAATAAAGCTTGAAGTAATCGATAGCTAAACAGGTCTTTCAACACAGCAACAAAGAAGGGATTGAACGAGACGGACGGTGTATGGTGATTGAATTAATTAAAACTGTCGTTCGTTGGTGGTTAATATATCACCAAGTTGTCAGCACACGAGTCTTTTTCTTTTAAAATGTGATTTATATCTCTCAAAAATACTGCGAATTCCAAGTTGCACCTCTCAATAATACTACACGTTTTTTTACAACACGATTTTAAGAGAAAATCTGTTTAGCAGGAGCAGGGGCTGCTTATGGTCAAACAAAACTGCATACTAATTATTTCATTACAAGTTTTAATATTTACTTTTTAAATATACTTCATTTTACTACATGTAGTGAATAACCATGTGTAGCTTATCGTTATATCTTTTAACCTGCTTTTAACCATCAACGGCAGCAAGAGCAATGCTAGAGATAAATCTTTAATTCATTTCGAATTAGGGACAAAAGTTATTTTTATTACCATAATATTGTATTGTTGATAGTTGTCCCTTGTCAAAAAAATAGTTGTTTCGAACTCTGAAAAAAGCAGCGCTCATTTTACGATCTAGAACTTTCATTTAATGTGTAACATGACGCGATACTAAGCAGCTAATAAAACTAAATTGTAACAGTGAGTGACCAGCTACACAAGTTTTTGGTTCACAGAGAGTAAAAACACATAAAAATAAAATAATGCACCGGATTTTTCCTATAAAAATATATTGCTTGCATACAAGAAACACATTTTTACGTGTGACAACAATTCAGAAATTATACCTTTCAACAAGTTCTGAAATGCTCTGTTCTCCTCCTGTGTACATAAAAAGAAGAGTAAAAACTATAAAATCTTTCATTGTCCATCCACAATCGAAGCACACACAAGCTGCAGTTGTCAATGTCTTTTCTTCCCATGTTTCAAATTGTTTCCTTCTTCAATTTCCATTGTAAGCGGTCGGTGAGACACATACATTAATGCATATGCTTGGTAATAAAATTTAAAACATGGATATTTTTTCTCTTGTACACATTTCATCGAAAAAATTCAGTGCTCTATAAACATTATTATCTGGAAAACGGATCGTTGTCATCATGAAAATATATAATGTGTTCGTTCACAGAATTAATACACGTACTCTTTCGCTCCAGATCAACAGATACTTACAGTCCAATAACATGTAACAACCAACCACCAACCTCAAATTTGTGTGTATTTTTATTTTTAAACCTATAAAATGTAACATATACCTATTCTTAGACAAAAGTAACCGACAATGAATTTTATGTTATGTTTTGAAATAAACGTATGTTGACATTTATTGCTCGTGTATGCTCATTTTCCCTTCCTTCTTTTTCACTTGAGCTCATTTCACCTGGGGAAAAAGGTGAACTCATTAAAAAGTTTATGACGCTGGTTTAATGTGTTTTCATAACAAAAGCGGCTCTCTTCTCTTGTTATACCAAACGACGAATGCCAAAAAAAGAAGTTTACTTGCGGTATGTTTATGTAGAGATATGGAAGATGCATGCTGCTGGCTGATATGATAGCTCGATAGATGAAACGGTGGTGGTGATGGGTAAAGAAAAACTTGCATGCGTAAACGGGGAACTATATGTCGGTGCACTGTTGCTGCTGTGAGAGGGATACATCACATCAACATCAATTCTTGCTCTAGGCTTGATTTTTATGTGCCTTACCTGTGGGAAAATCGAAATATTTAATGTGAGCAGAGAAAAAATTCCATGTTCTCCTGTCTTGTCGTAAATGGAGAAAATGGATATACAGTAGAATGGTACATTGGATACTAAAAATAATTTTTAAACAATAAAAAATATAACATGGGTCCACCTCTTGCAAAAAAACATTGGTTATTTGCACCACCTTTGGCTTCGGCTATTCGATTTATTGACAGACTGGAAAAATTTACTGGCTTTTTAAATACTAACTTATTGATGACCATACACTATAGGTATATTATTACAAGGCGTTCGTTCGTTCTACTTTCACAGAAGTGGACAAAATAAAATTGTTGGCAATATTTTTGTTATGTTGAATACATTGAATCTGACTTCATGTTTCTTTTTCAAGTGTCACGGTAAAATACTTGAAGAAATGCTTAGAAAGTGTTTTTACTTGTTGGTTACGTGTTTGTACCCCGATTTCGTTTATGAACGACGTTCCTTACACGTCTCTCTCTCTCTCTCTAGTAGTATATCAGTATATCACCGTCACTTTTGAGTAGATCGAAATATAATTATTATTGCGTGCATTTCGAGTTCATCTCAAGTAACATTCTCCTTGAGAGAACGAATCGTGACTAGCTTTCATGCACAGAAGAAAGAAATTTAGTAAGTAAAATGATTGTCTCTTTAAGTTAACAAATTAAAATTTATCTGGTTGGAACGCCTCCCGTGAGCTTTTGAAACTTTGCTTTTGTGTACACTTGTTGAAAAGTTGTAGTCAGTGAATTAACCAAGGGATTTCTTGGAATGCACAGGACAGAAAAGACTGGCAGAGTTTAGAGCTAGTTCAATATGGCACACGAAAACAAATAATACACGTTTCATCTCCCTTGCATACATTCAAGACTTGCAATTGCACTGTTAAGAATATTTTTTCTTCGTAGGAAAATTACTCCCAATCCCAATTACCTTTAAGCCTTTTCTATAATAATTGTAATGAATACAAGAGGTCATCTTAAGTCATTATTATTGAATTCCTTAATTATTGTCGTAGACGAAAGTTTAATGAGCAACAAAATGTATGTACATCAAGCAAGATGTAACAGAATTAATTTTAATGGCAATATAATCACTGAACCAATTATCTAACAATTTTCTTGATGCTTAGGTGCATACATTTAACATTTATCCACTAGTGAATAGAATATGAACGCTATATGTATATTAACATTAATTTTTCAATTATCCGCATGACCAAATCCGGTAGAATTTAACTGCATTTTTTATGCCTTTTCAATAGAAAAAAATCAAGACATGAATGCCATGTTATGAGTTGAGTGCTCGCACAAAATAACAAAATGGAATGAGAAGAGTAGTTCAGAAAGAGTGAAATGAGTTAACAGCCAAAGGAATCTTGAATTTTTAGTTTGTCTTGATACATACTTAACTACATTATGCATATGACGATGCTACCTGCTGCCAAACAAGTGAGTTCAGTCCAGTCCAGTCCAGTCGCTCCCATATTGTCTGTTTATGCGACTATATGGAACATGGTTGAAGTTGGAACTTTATGATGACGATAATGATAACGACTTTTTTTCTTACTTTGCATGATGCTTTCATTTGAAAAATGAAACCGACCAAACCAGAAAACCAGATTATACAACACCAATAAATAGACGAAATAAAGCTACCCAGTTACCTGACTTGTAGGATTGCATCATTTTCATTTGATATATCTGCCGGACCGGCACGGCTCCACCACCAGCGTCACCGTCATTTTATTCACCACGACGTAGAGAAAAGAATAGCTTATCATCTCTTTAGAAAAAAGATGCATACTTAATGTTATTGTTACCACTACTAGATCATATTTATACGGACTCAAATTACTATCATGATTTTCATCATTACACACCGATTTACTTAGTTTTTATGAATATCTACTTACATTTTTTATGGATAAAAAGGATAAGTCGTCTCGTGGCTTCCTTTCCTCTCATTCTTGCTCTTGTGGCGTTGCTCTGCTTCACATTGAAAAAAAGTATCAAAGAGTGAAAAGGAGAGAGAAAATGACAGAATTAAGGATGACATTTAAGAGACCACGCTGTTTTTGTCTGTCCTCCCATCTCTCTCCTACCTGAATTATATGATCCACAAATTACACATTCCGACAAAAAAATCACTGCCCAACCTACCTACCTGTTATTAGATGCTTTGTGTTTTGAATATCTATGTGACCAACTAGTGGTAAATGATGTTCAACTTGGATAAAAACTTGAGCACTGTTTGAGTGCACTGAATTTTTCAAGGACAATCTTTTTTGAATGAAGTCGGAATCAGAATTATCAAGTCTAATTCTCCAGGAAGATGAAAGAGTTTTTTTCGTATTAAAGTAGAATGATGATGAAACATAATGCGCTGTTGTGTGTGAGCTGGATATTACAGAAAAGTAGATTTAAGGCCAAGATTATATAATTCAAAAATTACACGTTTATTAAAAAGATGAAATTCTTTTGTTGATTTAGATTTTTATCAGAGCTAAATGTATTGGAGTAGGGATAGCTGAACAATATTCAATTCCACGAGTTTCTCCCATTATGTACTTTACTCTTCCATTCAATCTTACTTAATTTATATTTTTCTCAATGTCAAGCACATTTTCGTTTAACTAATCTAAAAAAATTAATGTGTATGTAATATCTGCATTCCATTTTGCAGTTCTATCATCATCCACAACTTTATTTCAGTTGACCAGATACCTAGAAAAGGGAGGTTCGCGGTAGACTGAATGAGACAAATTAATCATGAACAAATTGAAATGAAATACAACTAATTTTTTTGTAATTTTGGGAAAAAGCACATTTTGAAAATTATATCTAATGTTTTTGCATGTTTCATTTTACAAGTAGATTTCAGAACGAGTAGATGCACAGGATTTTCGCGCTATGCTGATACAAATGCCGAAATAAACCGTTTTGCGAATGCTTAATTTTGTGTTACCATTAATTAGTTAGTAAGCTTTCACCAATATTGAGCGCATGATTTTGAATGTCTCGGAAAAACCAAAAGATAAAAACGAAAATATATACATATGAGTTTAAAATATGAGCCATGTTTGAGGGTTTAAAATGGAATGTGTCATTTCAAGATATTTGCAAACCCTAATGATCAATTTCAAGACTTAATGATCTAGGTGCAAAAGTGAATCGAGATATCTTTGTTTCACATTAGAAAAATGCATTCCGAATCCGAATGCAAGAAATGCATCATTTCAACAGTAAATTCTATAGCTTGTTTGTTGCCTCAAGTGCTGGTTGCACTTAAGATGCAGATACATCATTTCTGTTGCTCACTGCAGATGCAATATATAATGTATCATTCTTGTTTTATTTAATGTTTGGCTTCCTTAACAGCTCAGAATATTTTTGAAACTACTTTGATTGCTGGTCATGCTAGTTATATGATACACACATTACTGTAAAATGAATGAAGTAGCCACATATTAAAGAAAATTACATGAGAACACCGACCAATAACTAGCATGTTGATAATAGGTTATGTTAACATAACAAGTCCACTCTCTTCTCTGCATAACAATGCCTTGATGTACAATTGTTCAAGGGAGAAGGAGGGAATAAGAATATTAAATTAACACGTGCCGACAGCTAAATTACAAATTACAATGGCCGCCTTTAATTAGTCCCATTGGCTAAAGAGTAAAAAATATCATTGTCTTCTGTGTGTGTCTGTACCAACATAACAGTCAGTATCATCTCATCTTGTAGAAATAACTTCACTCAGACATTTCAGTTCGTACTATAATTATACTTCTCGTCATTACTCATTCTGCAAGAGGTTCACAGTTCAATTTCAGTATTATATACAGAGAAACATGCCTGGCGTTTATGAAGCGGTGTGCATTGTTTGATTGCGCTTAAAGCTGAAATTGATATATTATTATGATAACTTGCTGGTCACTGCACTTGCTCGGGGATCCATTGTTATTCCATTCTGTTATAGTTATTTTGAGCTGGCGAAGAAAAAAATCCTTTGTCATTTATGTTCTCTTCAACTTCAAGATATTAATTATTCTTTCCAACAAACTTGTGCCATGTTGGTATTTCTTCTCATTAGACACGTTCCGATATACTCATCTGTAAATCTGTGGCACCACGGTTAACAAAAACGTTTACTTTACACATGTACCAGATTAAAATATAATGTTAGAAAGTACCTTTCTCCACCATTAGCTAAAAACTTGCATGATGATATGGCTTTCGCTATTTGATCATATCATGAAGCATATCATCCATTGTCCTATCTGTCGTTCTAATTATAATGAAAAGACTTTTATGAGGAATGATGAACATTTAATATACTGAGCGGATGTCTTTCTGCAATAATATCCCAGTCAGCATTATTGATTGGATCTTGCTATCAGTATCATATTGTGGATATAAATATGTAATTGTCAGCCAGGAGGGGAAATATGGATTGGATCAATCACTTATAACAAAGGAGCCGAGTTTAGAAAACAATGATATACACTTGTCTTCTCTGACGCAGCTGAAGATGAAGATACCCTAAAACCAAGTAGTTGTTTTTTCATAACTCTGATATCAGCGTTTTCATCTTTAGTGCGGTGACCAAACAACAATGTTTAGCCATCATCTTGCCTGGGTAAGGCCATTTTAATGCTAAGTGGTATACATATATATTTTTATACGTTCCATTCATTTTTTAACGCTCTCGTAGAGTTTTCAATGGATTTAAAAAGCATTTTTATTTTTTATGAATCGCTGAAGCAATAATTTTTCTTCGACCGTGGCTTTACAGGTTTGGGACAGTCGGTGGTAGCCAACACACACGTTTCAGCGCAATGTGATATTGATTTCTATTCTTTTTGAGTAATTATTTGAGTGTGTGTGCATTTTTATTATCCATAGAAAGTTGTTTTTGTTTTTATTATTATCATTCTGTGCACTTGTCTTTTTAACGTTTTACGATTTATGCTTCTTTGAAAAGGCATGAAAATCTTGTCTCATGTTCTGTCCTAAAACTCCTGCTGACATTAGTTCCTATTTTAAATACTGCTGATGCTGCATTATAAATACATTTACAAGTCGAAACGTGCCAATGGTGGTAGGCTCATCGATTGTCGCAAGATTGAGATTGGACAATAACAAAGTACCAAGAAAAGAGATCGAAGGAAATACACAATGTATAATGGGACTTGTAGCCTTTTGGCGTGATGATTCATGTAAAAGTTTTAATGTCATTTTAAAAACAGCATTATCTACTAAGAGAAGAATTTCTGAAGATTGACAGAACAAAGGACACTGTTCGTAGTTAGTACAGAACAGCTCACAGCGCATCGAGAAAGGAAGGGAATGTTTAAAATGTAATGACACAATATGCCACTTTACCCGATTGTAACGAGAATTGTCCTTTTGCTAACTACCTTAGTAGTCGAGTTAATGCACTTTTACATATAATGCATTTCTACGAATTTTAGGCATTAAAACTAACACTGAAATGAATGATGTACTGTTCTGTAAAATGTACTGGATGAATTCAAAAAAACAAGTTGGTCGAGCAAACTTAAATTTTAACGAACAAAAGTTATAACAGATAGACAGAAATTAAACTTTTTAGAGCCCATGTGAAAGGAATTTTTCTTAAACATGTTACGCAAATCATGTATCAAAATTTGACTATGGTGCACATGCACATAAGTTCATAAGTTGTTCCAGAGCGTTCTAAAATCGACAAATAGGAATATAAAATGATTCATTTCTACATACATGTATACATATCTCACAAGAAGAATGAATAGTTAGATGATACTAAAGCAGTTTTCTAAGAACAGCAACAATTTAGTATCCTGAAATGAGCCAGATGAAAAGTATATACATATTTGAGGCGTAATCACGTTTTTTGGGTAGGGTCAAAGGTTGTGCTCATCTCCAGCTGAGCAATATGGTCTCCGGTTTGAGAAAATTGTATTCGTATCACGCGACTTCTTCTTTTTTCACACACATGAACAATATTATATTCATCCACGCTGTCCATCATTGTTATTTTTTCACTGGCGAGAGGAGACTTTTAATAAGCGATTAATATTACACTGAACTCCTGAAACTTTTGAAACTCTGTAGCCTGAGCGAGATTTTCTCAGTGCGATACTTGTTTTGGGGCATAGACGTTTTGGTATTTTTTATTGTGTAAAATAAATAAATAATATTATGTGAAGATTATGTTATGGGGTGCGTGAGGTACGTGTTGGGGCTGTATTGAATATATTCTTCGATGCGATTTTTTTAAAATCACCTTTGTATACATTGTTATATTGGTAAACGCTTGCTCTTCTATTCCGATCAGATTTCATGCAAAACATGCTGTACTACTGGGAAAGCAAAGTTATAAGCTAATCGGTAATCTAAATTGTTGAATAGATGCACGTTATGTCATTGTCTGCTATTTTAGTTGCATGTGTGTACATGTTCCATGGTCTACTCCAAATTACAATTAAACAGCAATAACGAAGCGAAATCGCCAAATTTTCGTGAAAGTACCATACAGAACGTAATGTGTGCTTTTGCTTTTTGAAGTTAAATTTTACTCACAAATTCCATTTGATGTGTGATTTCACAACGTTATATTAGCTTGAACTGATTTCGAAAACTTGGAGAGAGGGTGTGTAACGTATTACGCAACAAAACAGTTATTATACATAAACATTTCTTTTAATTTTGCACCCTTTACACGTGTTTCGAAAAGCATCTAACAAAAGTTTCAAATCAAGTGCAAAATGAAACTATTTTTCGACAGACCTCAGACGGTCATAAATTCATCATGTTGTTAACAGCTAATCATGTGCGCTATATAACGTCCACGCAAAATGGACAGACTCTAAATCAATTTTCAATTAAAGTAAACTCTCATCTCGGCACTGTGTTGCAGTTGCATTGAATGTATGTGATACATAATAACAAATTTGTTCAACTTGTGATTAAACCATTGAATTATAATATTATTTTTATTAGCAGTTTGAATTTCAAATTTGGGAATGGCTAGAAAAGACTGTGGTAGTTCATAAATAACAAATGGCCTGTCAAAGTTTTAAAATGAAAGAAAAATGCATTTTTTCTCAATAATGCATTATATTACTTAAAATTCCTCTCGTCCTTGATTCTCCTAGTGCTAACCAGGCTTTTTACAATATTTTATTTGCTTGAGCAGTCAGTCACACGTTAAATGGATGATATAGCTTCTACAATAAAACTCAATTCAATTACCCTATGTGTTCTAACTATATTTTCTTTAAAAAACATAATGTAAAACACTTATTTAGCCTGTCTTCGTAACAAGTTTACCATGCTTGATTTTTTTGTATAAACATTCCACACAGAACATTATTACATTTTTAAACTTTTTTTTTATAAATTGACTGTCTTGTGCCCGAACGAAGTACCATGTATTATTATGTTGTAAGAAGTGGGGTGAATTAATGAATTTTTAAATGGTAAAACGATATGCTACCGTGTTAACTGGTATTTCATCTTGAGGTGGGGGGCGCACGCATATTAAAACAAATTTATTATTTTTTTGGAAAATAGATAATTTGTAGAATAAACCTCAACGCAGTGCAATGAAAATGGGCATATTTTTGCTTTTATCAACAAACATGCTCAATTTGTTCATGTCATCCTTTCAATAACACGTGAAACATGTCAAAGATGTTGAAGGCCATTAACATGCTAACACAACTTATAAATTCTTTACATTCTGTAATTTTATTATTATGCTAATAAAAATTATTTATTCACAAAAAGGCATTTGCCAAAATGCTCTGTAAACAAAAGATTTGCTATGTCGGAAGATGTAACAAAGGACAAAACGTTAATTGAAACATTGGCACTATCTACAAAACGCTTTGAACTGTGCGATTTTTAAAGAAAGAAAGAAAGTGTATATATACTCCTTTGTAAGATCCAATCAGCTTACGTATTAGTAAACTTTCTCTTGCTAAATCAACAATCTAAAAATATTCCAAAATTGAACAGTTTTGCGTGTACAACATATTTTGTCTAGATGGTTGCAATGGAATTAGATTCAAAATATTTAATTCGAAATTCAATACATCATACTTACACATTGAAATTCACAGTCAATTGAGATTTCTTAGCTAAATACAATGAGATTTATCAATACACATATGTACGTATGTATGCTTAAAATGAAGAGTTCCAGAAATTAAATAGTGCATAAAAAGCGATTCAGACCAAATAAGATCGAATTAAGATAGATTCTCAAATCCTTACGTCACCTTCACATGAAACTTTGTAAAATATCAGGCATTTACTACCAATTTATCTGAAAATTACTCCTAATTAACTAGTTTATTTTTACCCGCAAAATTTGCAAAGTTTGCTTACGTAGTTCACTAACTACAATATCGGAAACTGCTGTGCATCTAATGGGAGTTCATAAGTTTACTTCGTACTTCGTTGGTTTGAAATATTTTTAAGATGACCAATTCAATGTGGAATAACTACAACCCCTAAAATAATACTAAATTACTTCACATACATGCAGTTTAGAACTCGTTTAAATTCATGTTTACCACTGAACAAACCATTGTCGAATTGTGTAGTACACATAATGTGGTATAATAATATTTTTGTGCTATGCTCAATGTTCTTTCAGTTACAACTAACAACCCGACTGACAATGACTGAAAATGCTATTTCATCTGGGACTTGACAGG
Organism: Entomobrya multifasciata; assembly: GCA_034693345.1. Classification (NCBI taxonomy): domain Eukaryota; kingdom Metazoa; phylum Arthropoda; class Collembola; order Entomobryomorpha; family Entomobryidae; genus Entomobrya; species Entomobrya multifasciata. Next base: position 2,085 of record JAQFXM010000002.1, on the reverse strand, counting down.
TTGTATCCATAAACTAAACTAAATGACTCCCTAAATGGCTTACAAAATGTCAAAACCTGCCACAAACGCAAGCTAGCTCGATATCTCTAGAACATTTTTGTTAACAAGATGTTGATATGTCGTTTAAAACTGCTCGTGCACTCCTTGCGGTTCATCTTCACTTTGTTTTCTCTAACAATAATGTTAAATATCACATTCATCTAAAATACATGCATTGTATACAGTATGCACTTTTAAAACTTTTTTTCAGAGTATGTGATTTTGGCTTTTCTTAAGGCTTCAGTGAATTGAATTTTTTAAACTGTGTTCATAATGTATTGCCAGTGGCTGCTTCGCATAATTTAACAAAGTTAAGAAAGTTTCAAGAAAAGAAAGCAAAAAATAAGCAGGCTTATTAGCCCAAGAAGTTACCTTTAAATTTTTTAAAAAATATTCTTTATCTTTCACTGGAATAAATTCTGCTGCATGTAAAATGTGGTTCTATGCATTCCTCTATATTGCTATTTTATTTCACTACCTAATTTTTGTTATCGTGTCATAATGATTAAAAGATGGTTCACGAAATATTCGTGTTCAAATACGATCTTGAATGCTCGATTAAAAAGTACACGCATAAAAATAGATAAACATAATCGTACGCATGCTTTTAATACTTAAAATGGTTATTTTGGTCCTTTTAAAACGTAATATAAATCCATTAAGAAACAATTACAAACGAACAGTTTACTATTTTAAACAGATCACGTTTTTCACGATATTCATGTGGTTTTATTTTTGTTACTTCTGCAAGTTCAACTTGTACTGTCAGTTATTGTGAGGAGAAAAAAATTATAATTTTAAATTGTGGACTACATTGTACACCTGTGAAAAGCACTGCTCAGCCCAACAACTGGAGACTACTACTGATACGTCAGTCACATCATGATGACCGTCATGCTTTTTTTTTTATGTACTTGTTTGAAAGCTTGAGAAAATGACAGTTCACAGTTGGTGTGCTCCAAAAGTTAAAATGCAGATCGCAAAGCAGTATTTGAAAAACAAACTGTTTTAAGTGCTTTATTTGCCTTACGAAGTGGCAGGCATTTTAAAGATGCCATTACGTGGTTATATTTATTAATCATTTAACATTCATTACAATTTCTCATGGCAGAAGTTTGATGATAAAGACAAAAGTCGTGAAATGTTAAGTTCTAGAAGATTTTATTCATGTCCAACTGACAGAGTACAATTCTATATATATCCCAATCCCAGAAGGAAAATCATTGATATATCTACAGATAAATACCTTTTTATATAGCAACTTAAGCTGTCAGCTATCTTGTATCATGTCAGAAGTCAAAAGTGATTGCAATAATTTCAAATGTCTGTTATAAATTAACTTTTAAATTTTTCCGAACTGTTATTTTCCTGAATGATTTGTAACAGGTGGGAGCATCAAAATTCAAGTTGTCTCCACTGAACTGACAGGAGAAAGAGGCTAAAACTGCGTAATCTGCAGGATACATACATTCATACAGTTAATAAATCAGTTTTGCGCTATTAAAATTTGTAGCTAGAGATAAGTATTCCTTTGAACCTATGCCACTTTTCTTTGCTCCTGAATCAAATTAAAACATCAAACTGTACATAATTATTATTTTGGATGAGAAACGAAAGTAAACAGAATTTCTAACGTTAAAATTCAGGCAAAACATTTAATCCTACGACGAAGTTCATAAAATATCTCATTTTTTGCTTTGTTTTGTTAAATTCTTTTTAAAAATTCGTATGCCGACCAAGAACAAGAAAATGTCAAATGGATTTCAAAACCACGGGTGTTTGACAGAATTTTTGAGCTTGGGTTTAGTACAAGTTAACTTTAAAATGTATGTAAGTAAAAATTGAGTAAGAATGTGTTTTACTGAAATCGCGAGATAGATACAATATACAATACGATATGATACGATTATGTTTTATTTTAAAATCGATATGATGAATCTTTAAATTGGATTTACTATCGTTTACTTCCTAACTAGCAAATGGGCCAGCACGCTTTAGATACCCGTTAGTGTACGTCGTACACTATAAAAGTCTCTAGTAGACATG